>CACVKI010143742.1:0-20861 GCA_902732785.1 Trichogramma evanescens | reverse complement strand
CTACTTATGGTTATCCTATCGCTTCCAGCTCGTACAGTGATCGGGGTTTTTTACCGCTTTGGAGGCTGATGACATAGCCCGGGTCTTCTTTTTGATTGGTACCCGCTCCACCTCGGGCACAGGCTCGACCACACCAGGCGAAAAAACGAACCTCGAAAATTCGCCTAGTGGGGATCGAACCCACGCCCTACGGCACACCTTGTATCAGCAGGCAAGAACTATACCCACTGAGCCAAGGAGGCCGATTGTGTGTATGTGTGTGTGTGTGTGTGTGTGTGTGTGTGTGTGTGTGTGTGTATGTACGTCTGGTGGTCTTGAACCAGTGTAACTTTTGAACGGAGACAAACGTCGCGAGAAGCGGTTTGGCTTGTTTCGAAGGATTTGTGTGTTGCACAAAGCGTCAACAACTTATTTTAGGATCCACCGAGTAGATTAAAAGTTATGCTTTATTGTATAGTGTTGTAAACTGGAGTTTTTTGGAAAAAAAAGTTTTTTTTTTCGATTTTTTATGTATAAATGAAGGAATTATTAGTATTTTTTGTTCGGTATAGTGTAACGAAAAGTTGTATTTTTGCTCCTTTATAGAGCAAAAGCGGCGGTCTGGAACCAGTGTAACTTTTGAACGGAGACAAGTAGCGTGAAGGTAGGCAAGGGATTTTACAAGCTTTAATTTCACAGTAAAAATGTAGAGATTCATAGAATATTTTTTTCTGTATTATGAAAGCAGAACAGTAAAGCTTTAATTTAAGAACAAAAATGTAGAAATTCACCTTTTTCATTTTTTCATATATAAATGAAGGACATTTTTAGTATGTAGGAAAATATATATGGTTTTTATATATTTTATTTTAGAAATTTGTCTTTCAACAATCAGACCCTTTCATTAATATCATTTTTTATGAGGAAGCTATTTGCCAATAAATTGGCAGCGGTTTTTCACTTGACACGGTTAACGACGATTGGAAAATGTGTGTGGGAGTCCCACACTAAGAGACCTTTTAGGGCAACACGCTGTAGCGTGCTGACTTCTGACGACCAAACCATGAATTACGACCAAAAATTACGTTCACGCGTTGTAATTTGTTAGGGCTGAATGCCTCAACAAGAAAAGTCGATAGAGTCGATCGAGAGCCTAACACGATCGTCAAAAATGCTACGCTAATTTTTAATTGGCCGTCTCTCGTGAACTAAAAGTCTGATCTACATTAAAATTTTCTACAGTATTCTTGAAAGTGCTTATAAAATCATAGTATATTTATAAAAATTATTAACATTTATTAGACTACCGAAAAAAATTATTAAAAATTAAACGTTTTAATGAATGTCTTTGTTCCATTCAATAGAGGAAAGTCTGTTATGAATTTTTCAAAATACAAATTTTTATACCATAACATTATTCAAAAAGGTCTTAAGAAGGTGTGTGTAAATTTTTTAATCGATCCTTGTATTTAAACGAATTTAACAAAAAAGAAACGAAGGCCGCTTGATATTTTGATTGGGTATATAAAATTACTTACTTGCATGCAACTCAATGGTTTTGCCATTAACTTTTGTTTAAATAAACGGATTGATTTAAATATTTACACACACCTTCTTATTAGTAATTTTCGATATAAGTGCCATAAGTAACACTTTTTGGCACGGTGTAGTTTAGGGCCCAAGCGCAGCGAGGGTCAAGATCAAGGAGGTCAAAGATCAAGGAGCACACAGCACTGAAGATCGCTGTCGCTACTCGCCCGGACATCTTTCTCCGGGTGTTCACGGCGTGCATGAGGAGTGGCGTTTTCCCGAGGTTCTGGAAGCGACAGAAGCTCGTCTTGTTGCTGAAGCCGGGAAAACCATTCGACGACTCGACCTCATTTCGGCCAATCTGCATGCTGGACGTGTTGGGCAATATACTGGAGAAGATCGTCTGTGATCGTCTGCAGGTCTCCACGAAGAGCCCGTTCGGCCTCTCGGATAGCCACTTTGGCTTTCGGATATACATGACGTATGACACAATCCTGCTCTTCAACTTACAGCGCAGTGCAAACATCATAGGCTTTGCGGTCGACATCGCGCTGGTTGCGGTGGCTTAACACCTATGGCAGATCGAAAATCACCTGAACATGTGTTGTAAAGGTTCGAGAGGCGCTCCTGCAGCTTGGCTTGGCTACCGCCGACCAAAAGACAGAAGTTCTGCTGCCCATTAGCAGAAAAAGGATGGATTTCAATCACCATCACAGTAGGGAACTGTCACATAAATACGGCCCCCCACATCCACTACCTGGGACTGCGCAAAGGTCAGCGAGAAAGCGAAAAGTGTGGTGGAGCCTTGTCGACTCTGTCCTGCTCTACGTGGTCCCCATCTGGAGCATTGCCACAGAGACGCAGGCGTACTTGCGTCAGGCAGAGTCAATCCACCGACGAGCCTGCCTGCGCATCATCAGTGACCGCCAGCATCTATCGCACGAGGCCACCTACGTCCTAGCCACCATACCACCGCTGGCACTACTCGCGGACGAGCGAGCCAAGCTTTACCATCGCTGCCACGAAGATGTGGGTCAATAAGACGAGCGCCAGGAGCCGTTCAGAAGATGGCAGATTCAATGGGACCAGTCGACAAAGGGAAAATGGACGCACTGACTTATCCTGGACATCAAGAGATGGGCGTAACGGCAATGCGACGAGACTACATACTATCTCACGCAGTTATTGATCGGGCACAGCTACTTCAGACATCATAGCCAGCGCTACGACAACAACACCAGCGTACGGTACCCGGTTTGCCCCGATGTAATTGAAAATGTGGAGCACGTGTTTTTTCACTGCTCGCGTTTCGAACGTGAAAGAGTAGAGCTGCAGATACAACTCGGCAAACGGATCGAGCCGGATAATATCGTCCAGCTCATGTTGAAAGACCCGACAAATTAGAGATCAGTATTCACTTTTACGAAAACAGTGGTAGTAAGACTGAAACAACAGGCAGGTGAACAATAAGACGATGATAAAAATCAATTGAAAAGAAGGCATTAGAAATGCGACTGGGGTTCACACCGAAGTAATGTTTAGCGACGGATTCCCGTGTCGACTCTCAGTTGATACGTTGACCCCTGGTCTTTTTACGATGTTATCTTTTATTTACGATTTGTAAAATACAAGTAAAGATCCTTATGTAAAATGAAAGACTTAATTATAAATCGCCAGTCACAAATTCTGTCTATTTTATATATGTGTAATCAGAATTTACGAGACAAAAAAATTGACAAAAGTCGATTTTGGACCTATCATAATAAGCTTCCTCGATGAGTAAGCAATTTTAATAAAAAAAATTGAATGTCGCATCGAGAACTGAAGAAATATTCTGAAGTCTCGGAAATATTGGTTTAGGCAGGATCACTTTTAGAAATAAAAAAACTTCAATTATAGAGGAAAAAGTTGTACAAAAAACCTCTCTTTATTGTATAAGTATTGTGCGATAATGTGCGAATGAACGTGGTCAGCGCGAGGCTGTAGTCAAAAGAAGACTGAGTAGTGTGCAGCTCAGAGCCACCGAACGACAGTATCTTAACGACACTGAGAAACCACGCACATACATGGCCGTGAGATGGAAGGCGTAGCGCGCGGACTCGTTTCGACGAGTCCGATTAACGTGAGTCAAGTCAGCGGGGCAATATAAAACAAACTACATCGCGTGCCAGCCGGCGTATCGAATTCCATGCGTAAAATATTTATACTAGACTAAGGTCAATGTGGGTATATTCGCTCACTTAAGCCCAATTCTCAACAAAACCAATATTTAAAAAATATTGCGCATGAAAATTGAGGTTTCGAATTATTGAGTACAACAGATCATACTTTGAACTTGATAGCAGCATAGTCCAAAAAATGTTTTTTTACATATTTACAATAAATAATGAAGTTTAAACTTTATGTGCTATGTGCTGGTATTTTCGCTCACACGAAATATGCACGATCGTATTTTCGCTCACCCATTGTGCCTATTTTCGCTCACACATAAAATGCTTTGAAATTGATAAGAATTGTAAATAAAAAAGATATTAATGTTTTCAAATATTTTTAAATTAAATAAAAATTTTTAAGCCAATTGTTAGAGACCAAATATTTTTTTGCTCTTTTTGATACCTTAATTTTTACTAACTTTTCTCTTTTCCTTTTAAACATCTCCGACATGATATCATAACAGAATTTGTTACAAATATACTAATGTTAATGTTATGTACAATAGTAATGTTAGAAATACTTTGATCGAAGTAATATTACTAACAAAATTTAGACGTAAAAACTCGGATACATACGCATGTTTACATTTTTTTTTAGGTTATGTGGTACATCAGTTACTGGATTCACCCGTTGTATGGGGTGAGCGAAAATGCCAACAATGTGTCTATTACGTGTATCAATCCTCGCTCATCTAATTAATTAAAGAATATTTGAAATAAGTAAAAACTGAATATATGAGTACATAAATAAACACATATCGTATACAGAAAAACATCAACATTAACAATAATGGTATTTTTAATATACTAGCACAAGAAATAAAAATGCTTGCGCCTTAGCCGTATGCTTAAGATAGCGGTCGTTGTCATCAGAGCAGCAAAAGTTCATTACAAATTAATTTTTTTTCTAGAAATCTATGCACTGATTTACGTATGTAACTATTGTGTATACTTCTAGGCATGTTTATTTATAAGCCTATATTTTTTTTATTTAATATTATTTAGTTTGAAATCTATTATAATTAATTTATGAGAAAAGTGAGCGAATATAGGTACATGAGCGAAAATACCCCCATTGACCTTATTCAATAACGCGAAAACGAAATACGCGCGTCTCATTAGCTGCTGCTATTGCCATGTATGTGCATGTGTTATGTATATGTGCTCGATGAGAACTGAACATTGAAAAAACATTAAAATTTTTTTTTTATTATTTATGCTCCTACAAAGTATGATTCACTTTTATATACTTAAAAATTAAATTACCTGGAAACTTTTTTGTATGAATCCATCCAACTCATTTGAAATGCCCATATTTTTGTAACTTAATCCATCTTTACTCAAAAATGGATTGTTGGGATTTGGCAAACCTGAAAATAAAATGTCGAATAAAACGCTCAAATATAAGGCATCATAAATTAGTTATTTTTTTATCTTATTATTGTTTACCATTGTTTACCTATCATTGATATTGAGTGACTAAGACTTCTTAACCTTTAGAGGGCTAAAATATCAATATTTTGGTGTAACGATGAATATTTTCCAATTTCTATTTGTAGATTACTCCAATTGGAATATTGCTTTTTAAAATAGTATTTCTTATTTTTATTAAAATTCAAGATAAATTTATTTCTCGCCATCCGTTTTAATACACTCTAATCGAATAGAAACATATAATTTTCACCTTACTAGCGGTACATTATTTTGGTTGGATGAGACTGTGATTACGAACTATTATTTTGGATGCTTTAATGCTTTTTCTTTTTGTGAAGTTCATTTGTTTTTCTCATGTTTTTTTGTTTTTAAATTCATTTTTATATTTTTATTTTATATTCGTTTGTTCATTTGATTTTTTTTGGTTATGACATTGAAAAGATAGTGTTTTTCTTAGCAAAAAACAATATTTTCATTATCGTCAGATTGTACTTCGTTTTGGACAAAAAATTTAATTTTTCTTTTTAGTCTGATATAAAGTGTCATATAAATTTTCTGTTAAAATAAATTCGTACTTTATCAATAGTTTGTCACTAAAATTTATTTATTAATATTTATGATTAAAATTCATTCATGAAATGGTTGATCCCTAGTGGGTTTTCTGGAAAAACTAATCAATGAAATGGAATGAAATCTGGTTCAGTTTTTTCAGTAACAATACGGAGGGTTCCACAGAACCGTTTTTTGAAATTCGGTCAAGGTGGAAAGTTATGCGAGCAAATACTTTTAGGGCTGGATTAGTAAAAATCTTGGCTGTGGCACCACCTTAATAACTCAAATAATCGGTAAGTAACTTCACACAATATCAGTATCAGTTGTCAAATTGTATCATTGGAATAGTTTAACCATATATTTCATTACATATGGGTTAATATACCATTCAAAGAGGAATTTCGAAAAATCTTATTATACTTCCATTACTAATTGTTAATAAAAATTCGGAAAAAGTTACATTTTTATTGCGCTAATTAATTATAATTTCAAATATTTGAAACAAGCCCATAAAAATTAATATATATTACAATTCTAAGTGGTATATTCTACAACAGTTATACCAATACTATATTTGATGACCAGTAATATTTGTCTAAATTTCTACCTAAAATTAACATTTTGCCGTTAAAAAGGGCCTTCTAATCTTTATTAAATACATATCATAAAGTTCTGATCTACAATTTCTATAGTAGATTACATTCCTAGATAGCCAACAACTGGAAAGCCTCAGAACAGGTTCATAGGTGCGTGTACCATTTTTCATGACTCACGCGGTAGAAATTAACTTTTTCGCTTAGGTCACCAAGATGAAAAAGTTAGTTTCAGCTGGGGTAGCATGAGAAAGCTTTTTTCGGAATCATGGATGCTCTATATCCCAAATAATTATATCGAAATACCGAATTTACTTTTACTGTGATATAGATCTTGAAAGTAAAGTCAGATTTCCATTTCTAAAAAAAGTACTATAATAGTGTTATGATCCGCGTAACAATAATTTAAAAATTAGATAGCTTCAGGCGGGTTTCTGATAGCATTGCTTTTAAAATCACGTCGTGAGAGAAAAAGAGTATTTGTCGACATCATACGATGTCTATTTGTTAATTAAATGTTGTGCAAGTAAATAATTATAATTCAAAGACACTTCACACCCGATAAAAGGATGATTGCGAGAACAACATATTTTACAAATTTAAATAATTATAAAGTGCCAAAAACTAATGGCTAGGCAAACAACGTCAAAGATAATGATAAAGGGTGACACCAATTAGTTTTACCCGACGAGAAGTAGAGTCACGCGAGATAACTCGCGAAATGAGTTATCTACGTCTGCACTGATTTTAGGATATATATCGAGGGCCCGTAAGGCCTCGAGGCAACTCTCATTTTAACTTTTATGGTACGCGGAGCCTATGTCACTTGGTGACGCAATAGCGTTTAATAATTTTATAAGTCTTCGTTCTCTGTCCAGGAATACGTTGAGTGTGATTGATTTGATTTAATTTGATTTGATAAGAAAGTAATATCACCGAGAGTGTGTAACGAAGTGCATCGAGTGAGTGCGAATTAACTGTATCGAGTGTGTACGAGATATTGAGGTAGAGCATCCTCATCATCACAGGATGATGATTTGGACAGGAAGAGCACAGAGAGCGAACAACTACAACTGACGCAGAACGAGATACCACAACGAGTCGTCCAAATAAATAATAATTGTATGTTAATTTAATTATATTTAAGATTAAGCACAAGTCCGCGAGTTTTGTAAGTCGATTAGAATAGAATAAAGTACCCCTTAACGTACCCAATAATTAGAGTGTTCACATATTAAATGAAATTTTCATTTACCAAACCCACTATTCTCTCCAGCCAGAATAAGATCTGCAATTATTTATTATATGTAACAACCAGCCCGTTACAATAGAACTATAACAGAACTATTGTATATAAGGTAAAGCAATGGAATACGCCATAGCTAAGGAAAACATTGAAATAAAAAAGTAATGAATGTATGAAATCAAATCTTAAGGGATCTACTACCTTGAGAATGTCGAAAAACAGAGGTTTTTAAATAATTTTTTTATATTTATTTATATTATGAATATTATAATTTTATATTATAAATATTTATATTATTATAAATATAAAGTTTATATTATAAATATTGATAGAAGAGGTATTACACGTAATAAATATACTCTCGAAAGGTATGAAAAAAAGTTTTTTCATTCATTTTTGCACGTTTTTAAGAATGAAAAGTGTACTTGAAGAAATGGTGCAAAAAAAGAGGGTTGTGCGCCGTTGATGAAATCTCTGCGATGAATGGTCGGAAACGAAAAAACCAAGTAGTTTTAGATTCAGTATGTTAACAGCTATTGTATGAATTGAGCGATTTTCGATTATTGCAAAATTGACAAAATGGCGGACATTTTTCCAAAAATAACGAAAAAATGTGTGTTTTTTCATGCTTTTTTGTAAATAAAAAAACTTAACATCAAAATTTTAAAAAACCCTCAATTCATACAATAGCTATAGTCGTATAGAATGTCTGGTAAAAATTCCGTAAGGATCGGTTCATTAGTTCCCGAGATTTTGTCAACGTGCCGTTGAAAAACCTTCTTTTGCGAAAAACGCGATTTAAGTTTTTTTAGCATTTAAGCGCACTGAAATGACACAGTAAAATTCAACTAAAAATACAGTTAGACCGCTTCAATCTTTATGAATTTTAAATAAGATACTTTTGTATATAGATACTTTTCAAAAATGTAATAAAAAAAAAACTGATTTTTCGAAAATTCTAAAGGTAGTAGATCCCTTAAGTATTGAGGACTGTAAAAAACAAGTTTATGTATTATAAGAAAAACAAAATTATGACTTTATTTGTTATTTTAAAAGTTATAACAAATTTAGCAACTTGATTCAAAAGTGGCGCTTTCCCCCAGCATGCGGGGAAAATGCCACCCCGATTGGTCGCAATATGCCACTAATCTGAATACAATGAAAAACCCCTTTTTTAATGCACACTAATGAATAAAATATGAATATTAAACACTCTAAAGTCAATGAGTTACTCAATCACACTGTTTTATATTAAAAAATTTATTTTACGGGAAAAAAAATTTTTTTTTTGTGGCATCTTGTCCCGATTCTCGTACTGGCATCTTCCCCCAAATGCCTATTTTTTTTTTTTTTACAAGGTCATTAATAAAAAAGACGACTTAGGTATATGCAACTTAAAAAAAAAAATCTCCAAGGTAACACTTATCATTTACAATTTCCACTTAAACATTTCATTGAAAACTGAACGAATATTTGCATATTGAACATTACGAAAAATTCGTCACGAGGGGAAACCATTACCTTTGATGCTTGGAAATCGACTGATAAAAGCAGTGAAAAATCAGCTATTTCGTGTCAATGTAATCGGATTATCATAGCGCAAATTCCAGTAGGTCACTTATCTAAATTTTCTTTCTAATAACGATAATATTATAGCAAAGTGGCGTCTTCCCCGAGCTGGCGTTTCCCCCCACTTTACCTTATAATATATAGAACTATATTATAGTACTTGCTTTTAAATCAAAATCATAAATTTCTTTAAAAAAGTCTAAAATACCGAACGAGCGTAGCGAGTGAGGATAAAGCGCTAGTGTTATATAATTGATAAATCTAAAGGTAAATGAAATGCTTTTAGCTTGTTATTCCAAAAAGTGATAGAATCGAATCAATTTCAGTTCATGTCATAGATAAAAATTTTTTAGATTTATATAAAAAATAGTATAATGATGTTGTATTATAAATAATATGGGGGGGGGTTTATACATCCTTCAGCCTTTTCGGCCTGGAAAGTGCCCTTCATACTGGAGGCTTATACCTTTACTTTTCCAACTTTTTCGTTCCCCGTGATATGGGGAACAACTCAGTGAGAAAAACCCATACCGAATTTGGTTGGTGCCTCTAAGGCACCTCCCGCTAGCACATGATGACGCTGGCAAACACTGCTGAGCGATGCGTGAGGGCGCTATGGGCGTGATGGAATGGGTTCCCTGGCGGTCACCCATCCACGTACTTAACGCGACTTATAATGCTTTATTTTGCACAACGCTCGAGCTGCGAGTACCTCACCACCTGCTTCGGTATGATGTTGTATTATATTATCAGCCTTCTCTCAGTACTGTCAAAAATGGCAAAAAAAATTATTCTGTCCAGAATAGAGGCAGTTATTAAAAGAGAGAGCTTACTCCTCAATATGAGTTCGAATTCAAAAGTCAACACACTACAAGCGAATAAATTAAGGGCTAAAGGGGGACTTGAAATCGAAAAAAATTTTGTTTCATTTTCGAGTAGCATTTTTTGTCTCATTTCCATTGCATTTTTTAAAATTTCAAACTTTTGATCATTCAGTGAGATACAGCTGTTTCTGTGAGCCACTTTCGTATACTTTGCGTGTTAAATCTTTTCTTCTTTTGCGTTTTCTGGCGTTTTACGTTTTTACAAAGTGCACCTCAGTTATCGTAACTTTCAGAGGGTACCGATTGAGTTACAGCACCAGGGTCGCGTACACTGGTTACGGTCACAACCTCGGGCGAGGTGATCGAATTCATAGGTCACTTTCAATCAGTAGATTCATGAAGGAGGTCACAAAAAAAATGTAAAATAAAAAAAAATTGTGCTTCAGTGTTTGTGCAGGGTGACTTAAGGGTCGGATCACCTCGCCCGAGGTTGTGACCGTAACTATTGACGTTCTGAAGAAGTGTACGCGACCCTGGTGCTGTAACTCAATCGATACCCTCTGAAAGTTACGATAACTGAGGTGCACTTTGTAAAAACGTAAAACGCCAGAAAACGCAAAAGAAGAAAAGATTTAACACGCAAAGTATACGAAAATGGCTCACAGAAACAGCTGTATCTCACTGAATGATCAAAAGTTTGAAATTTAAAAAAAATGCGAAATGAGACAAAAAATGCTACTTGAAAATAAAATAAAAATTTTTTCGATTTTAAGCCCTCTTTGAGCCCTTAACTGAACTGCCCGAAAGTTCAGAAATCATTTAAGAAAAAAGTACTACGTCTCAGCAGTTTTCCTCGATATCGCACAAACTTTCGACAAAGTCTGGCATGGAAGCCTACTCTACAGCAGTGGCTCACTAAGAGTAGGGTTAAAGTCAATGAGAATAAATCATGCTACATAACCTTCACTTTGAGAAAAGAAAATTGCCCCCAAATTAGTCTGTATGGAAGTCCAATTTTACAATCGGACCAGGTTAAATATCTGGGGATGCACTTCGATCGATTTACTTGGAAGATGCACATTTGGACAAAATAGAAGCAGCTGGGCCTCAAACTTATGGAATTCTACTAGCTTCTAGGTAGAAAATCATCTCTCACTTTGAAAAATTAAGTTCTTCTATACGAATCTATAATGAAGCCCGTCTGGGTATGTGGCATCCATCTGTGAGAAGCCACTGCCAAGTCTAACATTGACATTATCGAAAGATATCTAGCAAAGGTGCTACGTAGCACGGTGGACGCCTCCATGGGCTACAGGACTCAAAGTTGGATTTTCATTTTTCCAATTTCATTCTGCTTTTTGGGGTGAATATGAAGAAACTGTTCAAACATCATTGTTTATGTAAAATTTGATGATGAATTCAAATTGGTTATCAAAAATCATATTCATAACCGAAAAACCAATTAAAAATCAAAAATAGAATGAAAGTCCAAACCACCACACATTACCTTGACGCTGGGAAGAGAAGTTTGTCCCCAATTTAAATTCAATGGTAATCCTTCATTGAATGTTGAACATGTAATATACCCAGGAATCCACTTGGGTCATCGTTTTACATGGAGGATACATAGTTAGACAAAGTGGAAAGTTTCCACTGGAAATAACTGCGACTAAAAATGAGAGGTAAATACTTAATTTTAAACGAAAAATCTTCACTAAGGTTAAAAAATAAATAAATTATCTACAAATCTATCCTAAGCCCAAGTCTGAATAAATGGAATACAACTATGGGACAAGTGGTAGCGTTAGTCGTGAAGATTGAGCGACCAGCTCTGTAGGAGCCCGATTGTCCTTGCTGTCGATGAAGCGTCAGGTGTAGGCAAGGTCGATGAAGGGTCGGAGCCGGGCTGATTCAAAAACCAAATTTCAAGCCAATTAGATACCTGAGACCATACCCACAACTAGTTGCGGAGCAGCAGGTGCAAAAACCACTATAGGTAGTTGCAGCAAGCTTAAATACTAATAGTTATGATATCGGCGTAGCCTGGATAACAACATTCGATATACGCAAGTAACTTAGTCGGTATAATCATGCCAATGTTCAAGACGCTTAGCATCAGCTAAATTCAAGTCGTAGCAGAATCAATAAATATTGTTTTCATTGACTGAAGTAACCTATCAAAAATTAATCTTTTTTATTAATTATAAATTGTTATATTTTGTTGGGCAGTACCATCGAGAATCGACAACTACAGCGGGAAGGAGATCGAAAAAGGTGGTCCTATTCGTACAGTGCGGATCAGCAACGTGAATCGGTGTTCGTCGGTGACATCTCGACTTGTACCAACCAGGTCGGCGGATTAATCGTCCACCGTTGATCATCGGCAATTAACCGAGCATCGTAGTATGGCAGATAGACATGAGTAATCTACGATCATCGCGGCAATGCAAGGAAAATAAAGCTAAGTATTTCACGCGGAATTATCAATAAAAATTAGCGTGTAGATAAATTACTTTCGTTAAAATGTAATATCGGATTACCCGCTGAGTTTCCAAGGCAGAACGTTTTTAAAACGTTTCTACTACGTTGTACACATTCAGAAACGAAATTTAGGGGCGGACATTTAAACGTTTCTGGAAGGTTCTACAAACGTTTTTCAAACTTTTTTCTGAAACGTTACAAGGTTTCAAATTTAACGTTTCAGTAACGTTATAAAAACGTATTGAGCTATTAGGGAGTGATCTTTCAACGAGACTAGCAAAGAGTTTGCTGCTCTTGCTTCTCTCATTGATTGATGAAATAAATTATCTATAGATAATTTTTTACTATCTACAGAAGCTAACGATCAAAAGCAACTTCTACAGATAGAGTAAGATATCACACAGGCCCACAGATCACCCGTACTGACTCCCGTCCGCCTCTACTAGTCACAACTATATTGAAGCCAGTCTCAGAAGCTGTCACTGCCACATTGGACTCGTGATTTCACATCACCGCACAGACGCAGTCCTTCAAATCAACGCTACCTAATGAGACTTTCCTCGTAATTGTTATCCCACTATAACATAGTATATAGCCCTTCCAAGATAAAGCTAACGGTTGCGAGGAATAATAGATGCACCCTGGTTTCTGCCAAATGATATCATCAAAAAGAAAATAAACATGTCATCGATGAACAAAAAAAATTACACCGACCACCATCGACAAACAAATCCAAACTATATTATATTATCAAATATTAATTAACGCAGAGTTTAAAAAACACGAGCTCTTATAATCTAACAAGCTGATGTACTGCTCAGGATTGATAGGAGTTAATAAGAGAAATCGTAGCCATATTCGCAATTACTGGATCACTCATCTGTTCATCTGACATTTTAAAAATATGGGTGATATCGACAACAATGATGTTTTGCTTGTCGCCCCTCTCTACACAGCAACATTTGAATATTTTTTACATTAATGTATGTCAAATTTACTTTATTTGTAAATCTGATTAAATAAGGAAAGATTATGAAACTACCAAACGTCATCGAAACATTACTAAGTAAACATAAATAAAGTTAAAATCTCTTTGCATAGAAGAATAATTCAAGTTTTTATAAAATAAAAATGGTTTACATTGAAATTAAAATTAAAACGGTCAAAAAATGCCTCGAAAAAGTGAAGATGTAGGGGTTGATTCTCACATGATTGTGTTTTTTAAATGAATATTTCTATGTTAACTTCTCACTGCTTTGTCTGAATAAATCAACTAATTATTTGAAATAAAGAGTTTGATCCCATTGTAATAATAATAAACGGCTTTTACTGCAGTCACTTTACCTAATTTATCTTACCTTCTGATTTTCCGGGAACATCCAATGCATGACCTAATGAAGCTTGATATGTAGCTCCATAACTTCCATCCTGATTTGATAATTCATGTAATCTACTTGAACTGAGTGCTCTAGGAATAGCATTACTTGGGACACCATGGGGAGCTAAGTGAGTGACTTCAGCTACTTGATGGGGGTCTTCCGTTTGGGGTAAATTAGCTATGAACCCAGCGTCTTGACGATAAAAATTAATGAAGATAAAAACTGCCAATACCACCATGCATAATAATCCATAAGCCCGAAATGTCGCTGTAGTTCCTGAAATAAAAATGTTATATTACTCTTTCTTTTTATCGAAATATTTTTAGAGATTTATGTTGTACAATAGCATAAAAGATTGTTAATATTTTACAAATTGGTTTTACAAATCTTATGCATAAACTTGAGAAGATTAGTACTAAAAGGATTTGTAAATTTTCAAAAGTAAAGCAAGAAAAAATAAATTAATAGGCTAGATCAAGATTGCAACGAAAAAAATTCATCTTGAGATTGCGCTTTTTGATAGAAGCTTTAGAAACTCACTCAAAAAAACTTTTAATTCGCCTGAAAAAATAAAAAAATTTGTAATTTTGATAGGAAATTTTCTCAGTTTTGTCATGGTACAGCAGTGAGAATTTCGACAAATTTTCACAAGAAAAAATCAAAACTAAACCATTAAGTTCATTTTTTCCATTTTACTTTTTTCGAGGCATTTAACTCTGGACGTTTGATGACAATTTTTTGATAATAATTGATTATTTCAAAAATTCCGATATTACCGGCGAAAAGCTGAAAAAAAACTATCGAAATCATCAGTTATTTTTTTAGTTGGTTTTTAATACTTTCACGCGAGTTGGAAATTAAGTAAGTTGCTGTATTTACGTGAAAACTTGATTTTTCATCCTCTAAATTATAAAAGAAGCAAAAAAAATACCTATCTTCAAATTTCATGCGTTTTTCTCGTCTCTAGCAAAAACAAAGTTTCACCTTTTTTGTCGATGAAACTGCATTTTATTTGAAGATTTGACTATCTAGCTACTTCGAGCCGATGGTAGCGATTAGTGCGGCAGTTTTACGAACTTCGTGAACGAACCCTAAAATTAGACTGAAATCAGTCTAATTACAAAGTTCATTCACGGACTTGGTAAAACTCGCTCGTATCGGCTCGAGGCGGATATAAAGTCCCCAAAAATGGTCTATTCCCTTATGGGTGTTCATAAATCTTCAATTTTTGTACTCATTACATATTTGCGGGTTAACTATAAACTAAACTCGCACACTAAACACGTCTAAGGAGCTCTTACTCTAACTATATGTCAAAGATGTTTCTCTAAGTGAGATGGGCTTAAAATAAACTACATACCATAGACAGCAACAAAAATTCCTCCTATCACTGCTCCACAACCTCTTCCAAGCCCGTGATGAAGTCCTTGTAATACACCTTGTGCACTTGATCTTAAAGGAGGAGGAGTATTATGGGCGATGTAACTACAACAAGCTGCCCATACAGCTGCATGAGTTATGCCTTGAACAAACTCGAATGGTAAAACCCACCAAGGATTTTTTAACCAAGAAATGTACAAAAACCGGAAAATATTACCACACAATCCTAAACAAAGAACCTAGGAATAAAAATGATATAAAATATTATGATGCTATAACTTAATTAATATATTATAAATAAAAAATGTATAATTATTAAGACATACTTTAACATGACCTAGTTGACGTATGAGCTTAAAACTGAAGAAATAAGCAAAAATTTCAGATACATGATTTATTACTGAAGCAACGCCAAAGAGAGTTGGAGTTCCACCATAATCTTGTAGATGCCAAAATAAAAATGTGAATATAAGTCCGATTCCAAATCCCATGAACCAGGCAACAAACAGAAAAGATGCGCATTTCAAATTCTTAAACTGCTTCAAAATTGTTAACCATTCTGGTATCTCGCGAGTTGTTTGTGCAAAAATCTTGGTCTGAAAAAATAAGTTTATCATTAGTAATCATTTGACCCATGTTTATTCAGCAGTACATTCTTTATAGATTGGAATATATTAATAACATTCCTTCGCCTAATTTTTCACTTTTCACCTAAATTTCTTTCTATGTTCAATTAAACATATTTTTCATGAGTAAATCTAGCTATTTTTTCTGAAAGGCTGTATATAAGACTGTCCGCTATTTTTCGAGTTACTGAAATGTTTGCTTGTACTCCTTGAAAGCTCATATTTTTAATTGTAATAAAAGAAAAATACTATCTGATCTCGAGGTATTTAAGGTACTCAAGGTAGTGTCACCACAAATGAACAGAGAAAAATTGAAAAAAAAGTGTATTTGAGTTAAATACTTTAATTACTTATTAAAGAGGTTCCGTCGCGCAGGCTAGCCAACTCGTGCAAGTGTGTAGTCGAACGTGCTTGGTTAAGTAAACACCCTGCTTATCGACTGAACTCCTGTGTATGTCCGCACGTGTTTACATCAGACAACGCATTTCTGATTGTATATTGATAATCAAGCCGTGAATTGTGACGAATTAACATTAGCATTTACTTAAAATAATTAGCACACCGCAGTTTATTCTTTCAATCATCTCGCGAATTCAAATTCCGCGCGACTTTACCGACATGTAAACAAACATGGCGGCCCAACTCGCGAATTTGTCTTGCTTGGGAAAATTTGAGTATTTATGACTAATGAGATGCTAAAATTTTTTTTTCTCCTTGTCATAAGAGCCCATGTTATTCTGTTACATAAAAAGTCAACTTTGGATTGAAACATCTCCGGATTTTACCGGGCTACCCATATTAATAAGCATACCAATGAATTCGTTATGATCCAAACTATAAGAAAATCATAGTCGTATATCGGAAAACTACCCCGACGGAACCTCCTTAGATACATCGCTACCCCTTGAGTCAAACGATGAACTATTATGAGATACCAATACTTACAAAAACCGAACGAAATTTTCATTATGTCTAACAATATGATTAAAAAGAATGGACAAGAAATAGAAAAGCTA
Source organism: Trichogramma evanescens (assembly GCA_902732785.1). NCBI lineage: Eukaryota > Metazoa > Arthropoda > Insecta > Hymenoptera > Trichogrammatidae > Trichogramma > Trichogramma evanescens. Next base: position 4,039 of record CACVKI010143742.1, on the reverse strand, counting down.
ATCAATGCAATTAGCAAAGTCACTATATTCTAAATAAATGCTGAGTAACAGACATTCAAGCTTGCATAGCATGGTGGGGCAACTTAGAAGATGAACAGAAACCCAAACCCAGCGCCTTACCGTCAGCAGACGATGTGGTAATTGAACATCTTCATAGCCATCAATTATTTCTCTATTTAAGACGTCTTTGACTGTGTCTTGAATTGGAACAAAATAGACGTCATTTTGATCAATAATGACAGCATTTTGAAAAGTTTATTGACCACGTCGTGAAAGAAATGGCCTTTATATTATCATCTGACATTCTTTTCTCGAACAAAAACAACTTTCCAGATTGCCGTGATACCTTTTTAGTATCCAATGATTTCCAAAAAAAATGTCATTTTCAAAAGGTTGAATAATTGAAAAAAATTAAAAAACAAACAAAATTCTTCGTAATTTTGTTCAAATAATTCCGAAGACGTACAATGACAATTTATGGCGTGGGAAAAAGTCGAACTCATATCTCTGAGACTGGGGCTTGAACCGGTGATCAGTCAAGTTTTTTTTATAAAACCATCCATAACTTTTGATCTGTTTATTATATCGAAAATCTGACACCGGACTCGAAAAGTTCATTAAACTTTGCGTAGAATATGCTTATTCGCAAGTTCTCCAGACCCCATTTTCAGCAAAAGCACAACGGTTCAAAAAAGTATTAAAAATGTGTCCGTCTCGGACTGGGTTAATAATGGGGCTCGTTAGTAAAGGAATGGGTATTGGAACAACGACATGAAAGTCCGAATTGGACGAGAGTAACTAGCTCTACTCAGGAGCGATATCTACGAGATGTGACCTCTTCAGAGTTAAAAAGAGAACTTGACCAAAGGCTGAGCAGAGATCTTAAATTGCTCGTAGCCCGGTCTAGAGAGAAAGTGAGCAAGTGCTGGTTTTGCTCTCCAGGGCCCCTGTATTTATATCCGAAAATACCGTCGGTGGGCCTTGCTGAAGTGTGATGGAGAAAGTAGGAAAGACTGAAGAATTTCAATGTTTAAATGAAAGAGGCTGGAAAACAGCGCTGGCACAGTGATGATGTAAAAATTACTAACTATATAGTTGAATATAATTTATGATGTTGCGAATAGCTGTGATTTAATTTGTTTAACATAAACTTAATATAATGCTTAACCAATAATGATGAGAAACTCCGTCAAATGGCGACGGAGACATTGAAAATAATGTTCTAATTACTCATTGTTTAATTCAACGCTATGCGTAATTTAATATTCAATCAACGATTTTTTTATATGAAACATCTTTATCGGCGTTTTTATAATAATTGGTTTAAAAACTATAGTTTAATAATTAATATGATGAGAATGTGTAACAAATTGTTTATAAGTTATAGCCGAAAAACATTGGCGATTGAGAAAGAAATAGAAGAATCTAGAAGATTCTTATGACGTCAGTCAATAAAAAGTCTGTACACTGTGACTCGGAGTGAAAGGTGTGAAAAGCAATAAAAATGTCAGAAATAGATGTAACCGTGGTTTTGCTCGTACGCAGTCGTCGTTCAAAATGCATTGCTTAAACATTTTGAATGCTACAAGAAAAAAATATCTTTGAACGAAAAAATATTATTTTTGATGATCCATTGAACCGGTTTATAAGCGGGACATGGTTGTACAGACGCTTGGATCGCTCCCATGAAAACGAGTTGCCTTCGCGTATGCTATACGTTGTAGGACGTTACATAACCTTCAAATTACCTTGAAGGTGACTTCATAGAGTTCATCTGACATCAGATTTCGATTCAGCTTCCTCAAAAATCCATGCATGAATTTTTTCTGATTTTTCACCACTTTCCCTTTATTTGACCTTCAAATGGCTTTGAAAATGAGCGAACCTTGAAAACCCAATCCCAGACTTGGATTCAGTGACTCCAAAAACATAAAGTCCACTAGGTCTGGTTGATAGTCTACATCAAAAGATCAGGAAGTTTTCCATCGATACAGACACTTGTGTAGGAAATTACAATTATATTAAATTTTCACTTTGCGAGTTACAATAATATAATAAATACACTTTTGATTTTTGTAAATGTGTATAAATGAAATGTGTCCAAATGACTAGTCGCCAAATCGATTATTTTTTCATTAGACTCATTCAATACTTTCTTAGAAATGAAAGAAATATTTAAAAAACTGTAAATGGTTGATTCTCCCGATTCATCAATATTACGTGTCCTAGTGACGCAGGGGCTCGGCGATGAAAAAAAATGAAAATCTCGTGATGCAGTTGCCTTTGAATAAGTGCACTTAACAAATCCCCACCGAAAAAATTTCAAAATTCAACACCTAGCACTTACTACAGTAGTATTACCATGCCAAATGTCCGCTCCGTTAGCTGTCCTAAAGTCAGAATCGTTGCTTTCTTCATGTCGTGCGTTTTTGAATGAATACCTAGATATTTTATAGTATACAGACTCTATTCTATACTTCTTACAACTATTACAAAAGTGTCCTGAGTTTTGGTCATATTTTTTTGTACTTTGAATTTACTACGTTAGAATGTTATCGTTGAATTTTGTTAGAATGTTTATGTTTCAAAAAAGTTCATGTGTTCGATTTTCGGCGGTTAAAAATTCAAACGTTGGACGATGGCTTCGCAAAAGCGTCAGACGTATCGCCAAAATCAAGCGGTAAAAAAATCTGTCCGCTCCGTTGGCAAAGAATACGCAGGTAATAAAAGTCCGTTTTCAACATAGAATACGTAGAAATGTTCGTTTTTAAAAACTCTAAGTTCTAGTTGTCGGCGAAATTCCACGCATTTAAACTCTGCATATACGGCACATAAAACAACGATTTGTCCGCTCCGTTGCTGTCCACTCCGTTAGCAGAACTCGGTTTCAGCATAGGCAAATTACATGTTAAAAATGAATTTCAGATCCTAGCTCTATAAACTTGAAAACAAATACTTTTTCAGGTAAGAAACGAAGTTCCGTTCTTAAAAAAAGGTTTAGAGACAATTTTTTTGCGCACTTTTCCGATTCGAAATATCGATGAATCGGGAGAATCAACCAAATATGTAAAGAATACATAACAAAATACACTCGGCTACAAAATTATCTCAACAAAAAATTTCATCGAAATTTTCTCGATTTTCAAATGCTTCTATCTTGGGCTATATTTATCGTATCGACTCGAATTTTTTTTGATTTCTTGGAAATTTTGTCCTCTTTAAATCCATATATACTATGATTAGATTCGAGTCAATATCGAGTTACCAGTAGTATTTGAGCGCAACACTAAAAATTACTGAAAAAAATTGATCTTTTGAACGTGTACCAGTAACACAGTAATTTTTTTATTGAAATCTAACATACACCACCACAAAGTACTCTTTTCAACGAGTAATTTAAAAAAAATAGAGATCTGTACGATTTTTTTAACGCCCTCTAGGTCGTTTTGAAAGTACCATTTACAGTACGAAAAACCAAGAAAATTTTGATGAAATGTTTTGTTGCGATAATTTTGTTGCCGAGTGTATAACAAAAATGTATATAATATACGATTGTTTCGATGCCTCGTGTCGCAAATGTCGGGGAGGGCATCGCCGACACCGCTAATCACTAAATAACCGTTCGCGACGTACGCCAAATAACGTGCTTTCAACCGGGGTCCAAGAAAATTATATTATATCAATAGAATATATGATCAAATCTTGTAAATAATGTCTGAGACGTGTTATTTCATCAGCTTGTTTTATTTTTAAATAATTTTATATTCTTCCGCAGACTGTGATTGAAACGATTTCGAACAAAGGACAATTAATCTTAACCCTTTAACGCCCGAAATGACCATTTTTCGGTTTCATTTTTGATTTTTGATTTCGGCTGAGAACGTTCAAGAATTTGTAAATCGATAACCATCAACTTTACGAGAAAAAATTATAGAACAAAAAGGGTTTAGAATTGATCAAAGAACACGCCTGATTTTTTGCGGAATTTTTTCAGCGATTTTTGGATTTTTGAAAAAAATGGTGTTATCCAGAAATCCAA
>CACVKI010143741.1:0-24908 GCA_902732785.1 Trichogramma evanescens | reverse complement strand
AAAGAATCTGCTTGAATTTTTTCAGAATTTTTGGGACCATCTACCACTCTCTTTAAGAAGTCCTAAAATCTATTAAAAAAGTGTCAAATTTGGGCTTCATGAATTAAGTGATAGATGGTCCCAAAAATTCTGAAAAAATTCAAGCAGATTCTTTGAAAAACTTAAAAATTTTTGATCGTTGCATTTTTTCGTTTAAGTACTTCTATATCGATATAGAAAATAACAAAGATTTTTGATAATGTGGAAAATCCTCTACAAAATGGGCCCTAAGGCCCATTGGATCAAACTAAGCACAGGGAGCTTCAGTATTGAGTACCAGAAGACCCCCGAAAAAGTTTGGTAAAGATCTGTGACCCGGACCTGAAATGCTCTCCTTGTAAGATTTAAAAGCTTCGTGTAATTATTTTATGACAAATAGTGCACAAGCAATATCATGTAGCCAACAAAGACTCTTGCAATTTCTCCCCAATGAAATTCACTCTGTTTTTGATGCTGCTTATTTAATTTAAAATATTTACGTTTCATTGAGAAAAACTGCAGTGACAACATCTGCTCAAAATACCTCTGTCTGCAATGAAGATATATGTGTGCATAATACAATATAAAATTCTAAGATTTCTGCGCTGGCAAACAAACTGTCCAAAACACACGCGCAGCGGAGTCAGAGTGGTAGCGGCACAGCAACGTCCGAATTATATCTTGGAATACGAACGAGTATACATATATACGTATGAGCGTACATATTCTAGATATCTCATCTCTCGGGCGTGCGGCGACCTGGATCTCGCCACAGCGCGCGAGCCTCCCTCGGTTTCCCAAGCTGTCAAGCGCAGCAGCTTGGCTTGTCCTGGGCGGGTCATCGGATAGTAGCTGCATCGAGATATACGAGGCGCGCACATCGTAATGCTCCGTACTTCCATCGTAATTAATATCTTGTTTGAACCAGACGTGTGCGCATATATGCATACGCGCGCGATGGAGAAATGGGTGTTTTATCGCGCGTAAATTCAAGTGCTCCGCAAAACAAAGAGCCAAAGCAGCATATGATAATTCTGCTCGAAAAACGTCGGGTAAAAAAGGTACAAAGCGCAGCCAGGCAGCTATGAAAAGAAATAACGAAGTAGACCAATAACAGCTAAGACAAAATAAGAACGAAAATCACTCAAGGTTCAAGAATCAGTAAGAAAAGAAGAAAAAGATCGCATGGTCGTGTACGTGCTTTACTTTTTTTTCATCTGTTGCGTCGGGTCATCTATTGCGGAACTATACTGAAGGAGGTTTTTAGTATGCAGAAACGTAGAGTACAAAAAACTACAGACATTGTTCCAGTTTGAAGTGTGACAGTAGCGTACTGGTCTGTTGGTAAAAATAACGTATTTTAGCAGGTGACAAGGACAGTTCAGTAATCGAATTTTTAATCCAGCTTTTGAAACTTCTAAAATATTTGGTTTTATAGCGTCCCTTGGAGAATTATTTAGTTAAAGTTTCAGCAATTTAGATAGAAAATTCGATTTACGAGCTTGCTCCGACAACCCCTTAAACACCATATAGGGAAATAATAAAAAGCACTCATATCTCATAGATAATAAGAATTCGTGCTTTAAAATATTCGAATAGGTCGATACAAAAATAATCAGCTACTCAGGGCTCTCTCAAGTATCAGAATTATAATGATTGACGCTGTTGCCACGGAACCCTGCTCACTCGCTCTCCGTTGTTTGAATCAATCGTTATCATATCCCGATAAAACTGTCGAGTCGTGATACTTCCACTCTTCGCGTCGTGGATGATTAACAATAGAGGCTCTCGCAGGAACGTGCCTGCATGTTGGCCGATGGCTTATTAAGTATGTTTTGTCACATGGTATTCGATTGCTTTTTGTTATATCTGTCGTGTCAATGTTTGCACTCGTCAACGCAAAACATCTCCGCAGATGCGTATACACATGCACGCATAAGCGGCATAACGAGCCAATTACAGGTGCGCGTATATGCTCTATAGCTTCTATCATATCTAACGCTATGACCCGACCGTACGTTTCATTGTTCTAAATCGGATCGTTGCAGTTTAGCTCACTGCCTCACAAAGTAATTTCTGGTATAGAAATTTTCGTGTCTCGTTAATTAACGGAATTAATTGCACTTTCGACGTCCAATGGTATATCGATGCAGCGGTATTTTCCAAATTGTTGCATCGAATAATTTTTACTTTTCTGATAATAAAACAAAGAGCCAGAGGTGAAATTCTGTAAATTTTACGCGCCGTAAGAAGCATGAACGTGAAAATTTTCACACATTAAGAAACTCGCGCACCGGCTAGTATAGCGAGTGAAATTTCTCATTCGCACCCTGCTCATTCGCATACTGTACGCAGTTCAAGCGCAGCAGTCGAGGCAGTTTAATTTTGTTTATGCTCACACTTTAAAGGACATAAACATGAGTATCTCAATTCCCCAGCGTAATTTTATCCACGACCACCTACCCCCGCGATCTTGCCATGTTCTGCTTCACCCTCTTTTTCTCTTATGTCGTGCATTTTTATCGCTTTATTATTTCGCTCGTCTTGTATTATACTATACGCCTCTCTTATGTATACACATGAGCCATGTGGTTTTAAATTTAGCGCTTTTAGTGCGGACTTATGTTTACATATATATTCATATTCAGATCTGCTATGTGTACATTTTGTGATATATTTTTCTTAAATCTTGGTGAATTTTAATGAGCTAACTGATTTATAGCCATTGCAAATAAAAAAAAATATTGCAGATTTTTTACTCGACAATTATTCCATAACTTAGTCATAAAAATCGGCTTTTAAGCCATAAACAGGCGCAAGGGCGCATTGTCATTCGCGTTCTAGGTTGAGAAGGTAGTTCTCTCGTCCCTGTACAGCTTTCAGCATCATATTTTGTCGCGGCTCGCAGAGAAACGCATCACGACTTTATGATTATGGCGCAATCATATCGGATTATTATTACGGTATGAGGAACCCCTAGCTGATAGGCTTATCTTTGAAATAGAGTCCGCAAGCGAGCATCTTGTTTCTTTTTTGTCTCGGAACAAAAAGTAAAACCGCATATGCGAGCGTTGGCGCGACAGTTCATCTCGCTAATGGTTGTATTTTTTACTCTCGTGTTTTTCAAAGAACAATATTTTTCGTGAATCAGTACATTTTCTTGCGCAAGCTTACCAGGCTAAACTTACCGATGGAAAAAGCAAATCGAAAATAGTCGCTGGCAGCCCGAGCTATTTTGAATTCATCAAGCCGTCTCTAATACTCGTCGCGTGGCACCCTTTCGATCATCGCCCACGCAATCAGATATTTTTATACACTCTTAGCGTGCTCGCAGTAGCTACTCTAGTTGTATAGGACAAGAAAGAGAGAGAGAGAGAGAGAGAAAGCGAGTGAGCGAGCGAGAGCTTGGTCTCCTCCGTGAAGCCTGCTCTTATCGGGCTTCGTGCACACCCCTTGGCATGAGAGTCTTGTCTCGGGTTAGAACGCGTCGCGACGACCCCTCGGCCTGATTTTCGCCGCTTGATTGAAACGTTCTGATTGCGCGTCCCCTTGGGGCGGTGGCATACGGGCTGCTACTGCCACCACCGTTGCTGCTGCTGCTGCTGCTGCTGCTACTGCTTCTGTTCGTCGACTCGTCATCGAAGTTGTACTACTACCTACTTATTTGGTAGTCTAATGCTCGGTGATGACGGCGGCGACGATGTTGCCGCTGCTGCTTGTGATGCTGCTACTGCTCCGGTGACGATGTGAATGAGTACGTGTGTATATATTATTGTCACGAAAGCAGAAAAAAGGGTAGCTGACCTGCCATTTTCGAAGCTGCCTTACTTTTGCAAGCTGTAGTACAATCGTAGCCTCTATTTTCTTCGTATATAGTTAAATGTGGGTTGTTAATTGTGGGTTGGCATTGAGACGAAGGGTAATACGATTGTGGAAAGGGCGAGCGAAGGTGGTGATTGGTTTTTTCTTAGCTTCTATGGATCGTTTATCGACATTGAATAAGAATGTGTACTTAAATATTTGGGGGGCGAAGCTAAGCAAAAAGGCAAGTTTGGGCGTATTTTTGCATAAAATGGACAACATTCTGTGTATCAGTCTAGGGTCGTCGAATGTCGCAACATTACCAAACAGACTTTCAATGAGATTAGGAATTTAAAAAAAGTCAATTGGATAAAAAAATTAAAAGGCATGCAAAAATTAGTTTTCGTGATTAAACTGGTATATATAAATCCCTAATGACAATTATTTGATAAAAGGTAATCGCTTTGATGAATCCAATAAAACAACGAAAAAGAATCAGGCGATGATCCAAAGCCCGAGGGTTTTTTTTTACATTTCATTCAATGTGGGAACTGCGCGCCAAATCACCAAAAAGAGTAAAAACGAAATCACTCAGCGCAGAGATTGAAAAGAAAATTTAATCAATCGCAATGATATATACGTATACAGGCGTAGGTAGGTATAGCAAGTGTGTGTGTGCGTGTGTGTAGACGCAGGGCCAGTGTAGAGAACGACTGCATCGCGCACATATACATATACAGTAGCGCATGAAGAGAGCCGGGCTGAGCATGGACAAAAAAGACACGGTGAGAGCGCAGTCACGAAGAGGGGAGCAATCATTGCTCGTCATGAAAACCGGGGATCTCGTAATCCGCGCACGCGAATGAATGCCAAATGAATAGGGTGGGTACGCAGCGCGCGGTTGTCTATACAGTACGCGCAAAAGTTAATCACGGTTTGCCGTGCCGACGCTATGGCAGTGCGCGCGACGGTCTGGCCATAGGTCCTGCAGCAGTCGCATCTACCTATATACATGTACATATATACGAGGGAGGCTCACTCTCGGCTTTTCTTGATTACATGGGCGTATGTGCGCGCTTTTTCTCCCCCAGAGCTGTAGCTGTTTTGCTACACTGGGGGCTCGCTATAACCACTCGTGGGTTCTCGTGAGCTCATGAGCGAGGTGACGATTACGGAGATGGCACACGAGCTGCATGTCATGTCGATCCCAGCGTTTGAGCTGTTTTCGGATTTTTTGCTTGATAACGCGAATCGAGCTCATTTTATAATTTCATTCTAATCCAACTCGACCAGCTGACGGCCGTTTGAGCGCAAAAATGCAAGGAATCGTCCCAAGCAAGTCCACAGTCGAGTCTCTTTCTCTTTTGTGCTGTACAAACACCCGTATATATGCACGTGTTTACGCACGCGTGGGCCTCGCTGCGCAAACTGTGTATGTGTCTCTGTAACATGCACTAGCAGCAGTGTAGGACTACTTACAGACTGCAACCGTTCTCTTGGAGGCTGTTTGGCTACATTATACAACGAATCTGTTATATGGTCTACAGTGCCATATGGCTTGGTATTTGTTCGGCGACGTCGCGTCGTCATGCGCAGTTGGGAGTCGTCCTGTTACGAAACAATTACTCGCTTTGCGAATATTTTCTCGTGTTCGTGTATAACCAGTGTGAATAACAGCAGGCTTTTATTTTGGTATCCCAATTTTTCGAACTTACTTAGAGAGCTTTGATATATGTGCATGCTCTCCAAGGGGTGGAGCGCTAGACAATCGAAGCTAAGATTATGAAGAAACGATTTGTAATGGAAATTTGCACAGGTTTCGGTTTTAAGAGACTAGAAGTTATTGATGATTCTGGATGTGTGTATGAAATATTGATGTAAGTAAATCATCGTTAGTCCGCGCATCGCCATTTGTTTCCTAGTTGCGCATCAGGCTGTGATTAACTGTTTACTTATAGGTTTTGTTCTTATCAATACAACTCTACCCTGTAGATCAATTGCTTGAAAGCTAATATTTACCTCAATCCCTTAAACTTTTGATAATGGCACATAGTATTTGTTAAATCTTTCGTGTGATTGCACGAGCACCTCTTTTAAGTTATGGTTGACTAAAATTTATTGCTCGGAACTTCAATTTCTTGAAAGAGTTACAGAGAATAAATTCTGCAAAAGTAAAAAACGCGTGTTTTTTATCTCTCTCTCTCTCTCTCTCTCTATATATATATATATATCTCCTTCAACATTATCAGCATAATCATCATAATTATACATAGACCTAGCTTGATAGCAAAATGCGAATATATAAGTAATTATACTAGATTAAGGTGAATTACGAAGCAAAAGCAGAAGCACTCTTTGCCGGTTACTTTCAGTTCAGTGAATACCCAATCTGCTTCGATTTCTACCTTCGAACTTTTTTCTCTTCAATTCTTTTAGGTTCGTCCGGTATTGCCACCTTCTACCCTACGTTCCTTCAAGTTTTTTTCCGGCAAATACTCAAATTTCTTACGCTTGCCTCATCTGCATTTCATCGTCGAGCTAATTTGTTGAGATACCGTTTGCCAATACTTGAGCACTTTTATGCCTCGCTGAGTCAACATAAAAATAATACGTTTTATATTTGCTTTACAAAAAGGCCAGTTCCATTCGCACTTTTTATGGGATCCATTGATGTGCTGTACAATTTTTATTGCTTTATTTCTTTATTATTTTCCCATTTATTTTTGAATTATTACGATATTTTTCTCAAATTTACTCTTAAATAATATGGATTAATTTAGATGAAACAGTTTTTTTATAGTAATGGTGATAAAATAATCTGAAAAAAGGCCAAAATTTGGCATTTACCTTGAAAAATATTTTACGTGCCTTCATTTCTATCTGTAAAAATGTATTTGTGACAAAATGTTGCACACTTCGAGTCCAGAATTTCAATTAGGTTAAAGACTTCGCAAATATAAGTAATAACTGCAGTACTGGGTGTCAAGAGCTAGAAAAAGTGTAGATGAAAAGTATCCAACTGAAGTGAAAATTAAAATTATTTGTAACGATTTTTTTTTACTGAGTCGAAAAAGTTTTTTCCGTCAAAATATGTATTTATGCAATGGTACTAAGAAGAAATCATTACCTTTTTTAAGAAAAAAAGTTCATTTTTTTCATCCTACCGGCAAAAGTATTTACTTTCGCCGTACGCGTAGCCTAGAAAAAGTAGGACTTTTGCCCACTTCTGCGCGCCCGACAGATGCAGCGGTTGCTATGGCCAGCTCAGCCTAGCAACGTAATATTTATAATTTTATTGTTCGTATTAATTAGCCTACAACTTGTCAGAGACACATCAATACGTAGAAGCGTTATAATAATTATGCAGAGTCCTGAAATATCATTCGCGGATGATGGTATATCCACGCACGAGGAAGAATGTTGTGTATAACTTGTTACACTCAAGTCAAAATGAAAAAAAATTTTTTATATTAATGTTATTGATGCTCGCCCCCCCCCCTCAACCAGCATCACTCGCTTCGCTCGTGATGCTAATGTCGGGGCGAGCATCAAAATCCGAAGCTTAATTCGTAGTCAGAGTCGTATTTTAAAAGTTAGTATGACTCGCTGCGCTCATGATGCAAAAAGTAAAGGAGAAATTCGCAGCACATGTAACTTGATTTTATATGAAAGTCAGTAATAACCATATCCGCTTTGTTTTCTGCACTATCTAACGACAAGGCAGGACCTCGATGCGACAAAAAAAACGAATGCAAGTCCTTATGTGCATTGAAATCTTAGATTTATTTTTTTATTTTGAATTTATTTGGATAATTTCATGAAAACTTTTGCGCGGGGATGGAAAAAAATACTATTTCTTACACGGGTGAAAAATGAAACTTCCGCATACACGTGATATGACGCCTCGGCGTCGTTATCACGTGCATGCGGAAGTTTCATTTCTCCCCCTTGTAAGAAAATCTACTATATTACTTATTCGTCCTAGTTTTGATTTTAAAAGATATTATTTAGTGTTATGCTAACCTTTTTTTAAATTTGCACATTTGATTTGAAATTTTCACACGCCTACTATATTTACAGTGACAAAGAACACTTTTGACCGAGTAAAACGTACTCACAGTTGGTGGGCAAAAGTAATGCGTCTGCAAGAAAATACAGGAAGCTTAGGTGAAAGCCAGTTCTGCCCGGACGTGGATGTTCATATAATGGCAGCCCTGGGGTATAAAGTCTTTCGAGTCAACCTTTATCTCCTTGGCTAATGTATGAGATAACAATTTTTCAATTGAGGCTCGTTCTTTGAATTCTTCATGCAAAGTTTCCTGTTCAGCGTTAGGTTGAAAATATGTTAAGAATTGATCAAAACACCTCCCAAAAAGCTAATTTTGTTACTTCCAGTCAATAAGTTCAAAGACCTTTGAGAGTCAGTTCCGGTTATGCAGGACCGCAAAAGAAGCAAACTTATGCTGTGCTTTCGTAAACCGAAAAGCATGCTTGAAAGAATTTCCATTCCTTAGTTATTAGTGGTGCTAAAATTATTAAAGCGGTGTTGAAAAGACATCGACCAAGATAAACCAACTACGATATATTTGTCATGTCAACAATTTAGCCCAGGGTCCTTAGGTTTTCACAAGGGTGGGTGCGCACACTCGACATAATGCGGCGCAAGCGAGCACCGTGCAATACCAAATGAGCCAGCAATGTATGCTATAGATATAGCAAGCGTATAGGAAGAAAAACAAGGAGCTTGAAAGCTTATGCGTGCGGGTTGCGATGTACCAGGGGGTGCTGCGACAGTTTGAATAAGTGATTTTAAATTGAGATTTGAATAATTCTATTGCGTAATTTATAAAATCAGCGTTGAAATGCGCAATACAAAAAAAGAGAGGCGTATATCCATCGATGTATGTTGGTTGAAAATTTGAAGCTTTTCATTTCTTAACTGTTGAATATTTCTCGTAAAACCGATGTGAATTAATATTAAGTTATTTCCTACACTAGTCCTAAAGACGTGTGATTGCATTTATATTTTCTTTACTTCGAATTCAAAACTGTTGTTGTAGATACAGAGCCCTGAGGGGTCTCAGCAGGGAAAGCTAATGAAATATCTGCGTAGCTTTAAGTGAGTTACGCAGACTCCCCGAAACACCACACCCTTGCTCGTGTCGCATTTATATAAAATCGGTATAGAGTTGTCACCACGGCGCTCAGCAAAAGCATATTGTTCTCGAAATGGTAAAGTAACGAACTTTTCACACTAACTTGACTTTATTTTTATGTATATATTATATGGGGCAAAACACCATTGTTGCCCCAGCACCTCGCGGGAGTGACCGAAACAACCCGATTGCTCAGTTTTCAGCTCGCTTGCAAAGGCTCTAATAAAATTTAGAAAAATAAAATAAATAGGGTTTTCAATAGGTTTTGACCTCAGCTTTCAAGTGGTGGGGTCAAAAATACAAAAATATGCCTCCATAACCTCAAAAAAGTGACTTGAAGGTAAATTACGCTGTAACTTCTAGAGTACAACTCCAATCGACTTTTAGAGTAGCTAGATCGAAAGATATCGCGATTTTACATCGAAATTAGTCTTAAAAAAGTGGGTATTTTCGATTTTCTCGATGGGTGAAGGAGCATTTTTCGAGCTTTTTGATGGGTCACTCGGTGGACTACGTCTCTCCTTGCTTTATTAATGCATTAAATTACTCGCACAAAAGTAAACAGATATATGATTTCGATGTATTTTTTCCTTAGCTTTTTGATAGCGGTACTTATTATAGGAAAAAATGATTTTTTCAATGATAAAATGCAAAAAATATTTAAATAAATCGTTCTTATATACGCTATCTTCTAATAATTCATTGAAAAAAGTATATTTTCCAAAAACTAACTACACCATCAAAAAGCTGGGGAAAAAATACATCGAAATTATATATTTGTTTATTTTTGTGCGAGTAATTTAATGCATTAATAAAGCAAGGAGAGACGTAGTCCGCCGAGTGACCCACCAAAACGCTCAAAAAATGCTCTTTCTTTCTTCACCGTTCGAGAAAATCGAAAATACCCACTTTTTTAAGACTAATTCCGAAGTAAAATCGCGAGATCTTTCGATCTAGCTACTCTAAAAGTCGATTGGAGTTGTACTCTAGAAGTTACAGCGTAATTTACCTTCAAGTCACTTTTTTGAGGTTATGGAGGCATATTTTTGTATTTTTGACCCCACCACTTGAAAGCTGAGGTCAAAACCTATTGAAAACCTTATTTAGTTTATTTTTCTAAATTTTATTTGAGCCTTTACAAGCGAGCTGAAAACTGAGCAATCGGGTTGTTTCGGTCACTCCCGCGAGGTGCTGGGGCAACAATGGTGTTTTGCCCCATATACATGCGTGCTTGAAAAATACATTAACTGAATATGCATTCTTAAAAATGATAGTCCGATAATCTTTATCGGACAATGTGATGAAAATTGTTTGCTTTCAGTAGAAACCTCTGTGATGATAAATGTTTGTCATTTGATTATGCAGCATTATCTTCAAAACAAACAGGTAAATCGGAATGTGGAAAATTATAATGTCTGTAATTTTTGTATCTTAGAAAGTAACGAAAAGTTTTTTTTACATTTTTTGTATCATCTCACAATAACATTTGTAATGGTTTTCTGATTTTTACAACTTTTTCGAATTTTTATTCTAAATTTTGAAGGTTTGATATTAAGCTTTGATTTAAGCTATATTTCATGAAAATTTATGAATAAAAAAATGTTTGAAATTGGAGATTTAGCAAGTATCGTAAAGAATTTTTAAAAGATGTGGACATTTTTGAATACTTAGTCCTCCAAGTATGAATTTAACTATTTTCTAGTTTATCAGGATTTTCAATTGTAAATATTTTAAAACTTTAAATCGAGTCTAAATACTGAACACACGTCTGAATTACAGTGTTACAAAATGTATAGGAATAAAATCGTACTTCAAGTCAAAGTCATAATTCAAGTATGTATAAAGGCCTTCATAAAGTTATTCATTCTTCTTCTAAAACACAAACGACACTTTTTCGCTTCTCTTCCGGTACTACCGAACGTCATTATTTTCCTTGTCCAGAGATCCACGCACGCGGACAATTAAAATAAAAAATGGATTCATTCTCATAGTTATACCTTTTCTCCATCTCTATATACTTTTGCTGGTTTATTCAGACGATGTTGACTCGCGCCTAATACACAGAGATACACCCTTTTAACTACCGCCATCTCTTCCTACCCTACGAAAACCAAGTGGAGTGTGTATTAAATTTAAATAAAAATACCGCCAGTCGCGAACCTATAAATCAGAGACGAAGCATCGAGTAAACCCAAGCGCCGGCCGGAGAATATAATGTTCAGTATTTATACTCTGTTCTCGTTGCCGTTGTGTAAACCCCGTGCGTTTTTCAGTGCGATAGGTGTGTGTCCACGCGTGTGTGTGTGCGCGCGTGTGTGTGTGAATATGTAGAGAAAATGCCTCGAACTTTTCTTTTACAAAAATGCATAGAAAATGCCTTGATATGTGTATCGCTTTGTGAAGCCAGACTGTAGAAATGCTTCAATACAATCGTAAAAATGCTTGAAGACAAAAAAAGAATAAAAGTCAATTTAGAGTTAGTAGAATTTGGAACTAATAAGAAATCAAATTCCTCTCTTATGAGTTCTTATGAAGTTAAAATTTTTGATATTTAAAATAAAAAGCATCATTAAATTTACTTTACTGAATTAAAAAAAGAAAAAATATGAAAAACAAAAAGGATAAAAGCTATGAAAGATATCTTCCTTTCGGATTAAAATTATATTTATTGAAGAAAAGGATGACTTTCAAAAATGATTTATTCTGTCTTGACACTATGTTCATTATACACTATTGCTGCCGTTGAAAACCACACCTACACAGAATGCCACTGTGCGTTGAGTAAACGCATAAATAAAACATACTAATTTCTGCATTTCTATTGTGTAAACTTGTCAAATTCATGTGCGCAACATAGGTAGAATAATCGTTAAAATTTCTAAATATTTTGAGTTTTCTCAAATAGTTGAATCTTACGTCGGATCAGACCATGTGCAATGTCTACAGCAAAATACCACAAAGGTCCAATAACAATCATAAAAATATCTCCTGCGTTGATACTTTTTTACTTTTTTATTGTCATCTATCTGACTTCGTGCTAGCTACCAAATTCTATATTTCTCTCTCACTCAGCCTTCTACATCCATTCCACTCTATTTCTCGTTTCTCTTCGCTAAAAACCATCTCGCTTTTCTCTCTTTCTCTCTCTCGCTCGTTCTGTTTTCCTTTACTACTACACTCCAAGACGGAATTCATTTTGCTCGACGAGCAAGTTCTTTCCGTCTCTCGAGAAATCTTTCCCGTTCCTCGCCTGCCTTCCTTTCTCTCTCTTTCTCTCTCTTACCATTTTTATATTTCATTTTTCCGTCTTATCCCTCTCGAGACGAGCTGTGCTCGTGTGTTTTCTTATACGTAATATATAGTATACTGCGCAGCCAGCGAAATGTTTTTTCTTTTTACCTCGAAGAATCGTAAGAGCAAGCGCGTTAACGTAAACTCGCTAGCGAAATTGACACACAGGAGAAGAAAAAACGTCTTTGGGTGTTTGCAGGCGCAAGCCCCTTTACGAGGAGAAAGAGGAAAAAAATCTTCTTCGTTAGCTTGTCTTTTAACGAAATTAAAATTCCACGCCTACGGATGAAGTAACTGTCTTGCTTTTCCGCTCTCTCACTTACTTTCATAAATCCACCTGTTTTTTCTTTTCTTCTCTTCTTATTGCGTCATCCCAGTCATCCCAAGTCAAATTGAAGTTTTTTCAATTTAACTCTTCCATTTTTGCGTTTTTTACCACCGTGCTTTTGTCATTAATTTAAAATTTTTAATCGCTGTATCTTCATATAAAAATCATTCGTGTTATAGGTGCCTTTTAAAAATTAACACTAATGCTATTCGTGTAGAGTTCATCAATGACATTTACACTGCCTGCCATTTATTTTATTAGTTTTTAGAAAGATTTACGTAATTGGTTCATCATAATGTTTTTTCGCCTATATGAGCGCGTCAAGATGAGGCTACTACAGCTCGAGAACTATTTTTTAATCTCAAGTTTATATGTTGATAATGGCGTTGTAGTCGTCGCTGTAGAATGAGATATTTTGGAATAATGAGCGCGAATGGGTGCGCCAGCGGATAAACCGTATTTATGAGGCTCTTGCTCGCGCTTGTGAACGTCTGGCATTGTGAGATTCGCTCGTAGCTGAATTCCCGAGGAGGGAGATGTGCCGTGTACGAGCGACGAGGTTGATATGTATATATGACGGGTGTATTCTTGCGCAAGAAGGACTTAACGATTGTCTGATATTTTTAGGAGAGATTCTGCAGAAATTAGTAACGCTATACAATTTAGAATTGTTTTCACTTTCTCGAGACTTAAGGCTCGAATTTAATTTATATGTTGCAGAAATATATATGTTATTGTTAATTTTACAAAATAAAATGGTCATAGTTGAAAAATAAATACTGTTATTTTAATTTTAATGTGATGTTTTGAAAAAAGAATCATCTTAATCCTGTGTCGATCAATTCCATTTTTTACAGTTTCCAAGGCCGAATAAAATTACAATTTTCACTCATTTAACATGTTCGTGACTTTGCGATAATAAAATTCAATTTTTTTGTTTATGCTTGAATTGTCATTCTTTTGCGAACGCGGTGGCGATACAAAATTTTGCGTAAATCCTGTACCGTGTGCAATGGATATACTCAACATCATCGCTGCAAAAGCAGAGCCTCCCTATATTCATTTTTTCCCTCTTTTTCTATTTTACTCGATACACGTCGACGGTGCGTAGCAAATCAATTTACCCTGATTGCGATTGGCTTTGGTCGAAAATTTGAAATTGGTTTTTGGCCAAATTGCATTGAAGCACGGGAGAGCCACTGCTGCAACTGCAGTGCTGCGGTGACCCGGCTGCGATAGCGCCTGAACTGCTTTGTGCATGCGCGCATACATGCGCGCCCCACGAATAAAGAAAAAGAGCTGCACAGCCTTTTTTAACGAATAAACGCGATTCGCTGCTTGCATAGAAAGTGACGCTTGCTAAAAGAAATAGATACACTTGATAGTGCATCGAGAGCAAATTTGTTGCTAGTGATTTCTCCATGCAGATGGTTTTAAAGATTGTAATGGAACATTCGGACTCGAAGGTGGAATTACACGTCTAATATGATGCGACTGTGCAATTTAATTATAAATAAATATGCATAAGTATCCTTATTGTCTAATTTAAATGATATGTATCGATTCGATTAAAAATCAAACAAAACCTATTTTGATCAAACGAACCCTTTCAGCGTATAATCAACTGAATAACGGCCTTTTACCCAGCATGTTCTCAAACACTCAATAGTATATTTGTGACGAGTTATAGTACGTATGTCAAGTATAGCTAAGGTCAAATGCAGTTCAACTACTGCAATATGCAATATACGGTCAATACGGGATTTAGAGAATATACTCGCACTTTTTTTCACTAAAATATTCAGCTAAAAAGCTAAGTATTTAATTTAAAGAAATTTTATTTTTTTCCTTGGTTTATGAATATGAATAAATCGCAACAACTATCTAATTTTCATACTCAAAAATTTTTTATTTTTTCCCGAAGAACAGTAATCGTACATTTTCGTTGACATATTTTTCGGAGATAGAGTCTATCTAAATTTTCTGGTTTTATAATAATATAATCAAAGTGGCTATTCAGGGGAAATTCGTGCACGAAATTTTAGATTTTCGTATACGAAAAAGACAATCTTTCAGGGAAAACTAGGGTTATCTCAGGTTATTTGGAGTTTCGTTTACCAATTTTAGAATTTCGTACACGAAAATCAAAAATTTCGTATAGGAATTCTCCCTGACTAGTCAGACCATATATAATATAATATAACATAATACAATAGATTAATAAACAACGTCAACCTCTTCAGAATAGTAAAAATATAGAAAGAATTAAATTAAAATTGCATGGTCTTGGCGAGTTTCCACAAATAATGCAATGTTTTTCGTATGAACTTAACTTTTTTTCTCATACGAAAATTAAGAAATAGTATTCTATGCTACAAGGGTATGAAGTCTGTTCTACTTATCCAGAAATCGTTTTCACTGGAGCTCAGTGAGAATGCAAAGATGGAGTGTTTTTTTCAATTATCTTAAACGTTTTTCCGTGCTTTTAACAAATGATGATTTGCTCACTTGATTTACTCATATGTAAATCCGGAAAATTTTGATCTCTATCCTATCATACATGCTTATACACGCGCTCGGGTAAAAATGGATAGAGCAAGAACGGAAGAGATAAAGAATAAAGTTCTATAATGGGAAGAAATACGTGATAACGCGTACTCGTAGCGTCAGCGGCAACTAAATCAAAGAAGCAAGAGTTATTTCGTTAGCTGCTGAGCACATTTTTCTCCCGTAGAATGTGAATGTATGCAAAGGCAACACGAATGTAGTTCGTGGACCGTTGATTTTATTTTTGTCAGGCGCTTTTTAGCAATTCCACATGCAGCTTACAAGCGCGAAGCTCACGCGTGTTTGTTTTTTCGCCCCGTAAACGTGGCATTTCGAATGCACACTGTGTATTCGTACGCGCGGTGCCCACACGTTTATATTTATACTGTATATAATATACGAAGAGAAAAAATTTAGGGAAGATTTGTCTGAGAGAGAAAAAGAGCGACAGACACAGAATTACGCGCTTTCCGTGCCACAGAGTTTGGTGCCAACAGTCTGTCCCAAAAATTAGATTGTAAAATATGTTGAATGCGATGGCTTTTATTTTTATATGTATATGAGACCATTCTCATCTCTACTCTATTATATTGACATAATTTATGCTTGAAATTGTCTTTATTCTTAATTCGACGCATTTTTTGTTATACCATTTAACTTTCAACATGTGAGTTTATTCAGTCTGTTAATAAACTCTGATGTATTTTTTATTTTTTCATTGTTTTGTCGCACGAGAAAACATGTTAATTCATGGTCGGTGAGCGTAATAGTACTTTACGTTGCAAGGGCTATACGTAATTTTTTTATAACAATGTATTGCAGACGCATATTCTTCATTTTATTTTTTTTAATCGACTACACATTTTACATCTACGAAATCACTTCAAATTTTATTTAGATAAACTATCCAGAATCTTTACCTGTCTGAGTTTTGCTTTCCCTATGATATTCGACAAGTGTATTCTTCAACGCCTTTATTGACCATAAACACCGGCAGAACCCCCTTCATTATATACATGAAAAGTATCTTCCAATCGCCTGAAGCGGTCGGCCGCCAGTGATCTCCTTATTAACCACAACCGCGATTGACGTGCCTAGGATTATTCTGCGCTTCGATGAGTGCGCATTGCGCCCCCTTTTGGAGGAACTACTTTTGCGAGCATCTACCTTCTCTCAATTCGGGATTAGGCAGATTAGTTTCCATAGCATAATTGATCCGGTATCCATGTACGCTTCGGTTCGTCCGTTTTCTCGCTACAGTCAGTAATTAAATCTTCGCTCTAACGACCTTTGACGTATGAATGAGGTCACGTACGCGAGCGTTATTGTTTGTTTCCAAAAAGCTCCATGCTAATCTGATGCATGAATATTTTTCAAAGCTCTGACCCTTGCTACAGCTAGATATATATACATTTTTTTAAGGCAAAGGTGTGTGCATTTTATGAACTTTTGTAAAATATATTCCTTTCAAATTTTACATTGGTACATATGGTTACATCGGTAATTCTAATTATATGTTTTAATTGCAATTAAACTTTCAAATAATCACAATTGTTATCATAAGTATTTAGGATCAATACTGTAAGTACGGAATAGACAATGTTTCAGCATAAGGATTTAAATCAACAGAACATTTCTGCGCTCTTTACATGTATCATGAATAATTATTATTACTTGCAATCGTAATTACTAGAAGCTTGTATTTTTGTAATTTTTCAAAAATCAATTTAAGAGCGTGCGAAGCCTTTACTTATTGTCACACTTATAAACGTTTATTTGACATTGCGATATACGCTAAGAACTTATGCGTCTAGATTTTACGTGCCGTGAAAATCAGTTAGGTGCCCGACAAAGCAGCGTCGGTATAAGCACTGTGCGGGCACGTGTGTACGCAAAGCCTTAACAAATTAATTTTCTCGGCGGCACGCAATTATTTCTCAAGTGTACAGCCCGGTAATGCATCGCGTACTCCTTGGCTTGGCAAAAAGGGCACGAGACTACAAAATGTAGGTATTGCATGCGAGGATATGGGAGTTGCAAGTAATTATTCGCAAAAGCTGAGTACAGCTCGAGTGTTGCGTAGAATACGTGGGAAGACGCGCGCGCGATCTCGACTGCTTTTCTTGCACGGCAATTAACTTATATTTGCGATTAGCAATTAAAAGTGCAATCGATTCAATTTTAATTTATATTTTTTCCAATGGTTTTATTTTATAAAAATCCAAAGTATTTCAATGTTAAAAAAATTTTCATTTTTTTAACACTAGAAATAATTCTAACATTTGAATATTTTTCAGCAATTTCCCATACTTTTATTTATATTCTACCAATCAAAAAGTAAATATTGAACTTTATGGCTTTAGTTGAACATTTGTTCTTCATTGGACGAATCATCGTTGATAAAATGTCATCGTTGCACGTGCGTGGTTCTCATTAATTAACACCTAGATGATTAATCCACCTCTTGATATATGATACAGTGGCTCAACGCGGGTATACTAATTAGTGGCTGTAGTCTGGTGCACTAGTTTTACTCTGTCTCTCGTAATTAGTGTTTACATCATATACAGAAGCCCTAGGGGTGCTTGGAATGGAGCTCCGTTGAAATAAAAAGAAAGAGAGAGAGAGAAAGCGAGTAAAATCGAAAAGCGAGTGCTACCGTCGATCAATTAGAATATTACATTCATTGTAGATATTGATAACTATTTTTTGTTGTTTCAATTTAAGAATAATGACGTTGCAACATTTTTTCGATTTGCATTACATTAAAATCTCATTAGTGCCGATCAGTTAAACGTTAAGCTTTCAGTCTCGTATTAAAACCTGCAAAAATCTGTTTTATTTATTCAGGTTTATAGACAAGCTTAATTTACTGAACCAATCAAGCATTCTTTTTTCCTCTTCTTGCCTTTTACCAATGTGAACATGTGTATGCATGGGCTTTGTCTTTTACGCTGACTTTGCGCTTGACCCGCATCGAATAGATTCAATCGGTTAGTCGAAAAAGCAGCAACAGCAACCAAGATTTCTAATGAAAATGGTGCTCCATCTCACTCTCTTCCTCTTGTCCGATAATTATTGTCGCTCAATTAGCAGCGTTTTGGCGCAACGGTGAGAAAAAGAAAAAGAAAGCTGGCTGGTTTGCAGCTTCCCTTTTTTCCCCAAAGAAATCAGCGATTTTTTCGCTTGTCGGATTTTCAATTGAACGCCATTTTACTCTCGCGTTTTTTGGGGCGAGTTGAAGCACTGATGACGATGGATGGATCGAAGCAGGGCTTTCAATGAGTTCTAGAGTGCTCGCAATTCTTTGGACTAGAAAGAGTAAACACTTGTAGATTTAGCTCACGTTGGTCTGCGAATGGACAAATAATTGTTGAATTTCGTGCCAAACGTACCCATAGATTCGTATATTCAAGTCATACACGTGAAGGATTTGTGTTGCTTAGATACATGTTCTGTTTGAATTGTGAGCTGTAGACGAATGTAACGTAACTATGAGAGATATTGTGAAAAATATTTATGGTGAAAAAACAAAATCCACAAATTCAGATTTAATTAGTAGTTTACTTTTTTTTTCTTTCCCTTTATCAAACAATATTACTTGATTTATTAATATTCATATATTTATAATGATAATTTTTCTACATTCGTTTCGATTTCATTTTTCAGTGAACTTCTCTGAAGGTGGATTTGGTACTCTGATGGTTGTTATCAAAGAATTTTATTTTTTCAAGAATTAATTAATCATGAGTACTGTAAAACTCTTACATGAACAATAAGTGTTTATCAAAAAATATTCAACAGTGTTCAAAATCTGCGAGTGACTCAATTACATGTTACGGTTGTTTTATCCAGAATGGCTTGTAGTGAGTGAATTGAGAAAATGAAAGTGGCCTATAGTTTTTCGTTATCTCATCGAAAGAAAAGTAAGTTTTTGGCATTTATTTCATATTTGATAACCATATATTTAATAATTTTCATTAAATGCGATCAAACATTTTAAATAAAAGTTAGAATAATTACTATATTAAAATATTGAACAACATGAATAATAAATAATTATTCAATAAAAAGTACTGTTGAAGTCCATCCTATAGTAACATATTTTAAAGCCCCCTTCGAATTGTTCCTTGATAAAGCCGTTAGTCTTTATGATAGCTAACTGAAATACTTCAAACTCTAAGCCTGAACTATTGTCCCCTGGAGAAAATTTCACGCATGCGGGTGAGACTTTAAAATGTCCTTAGATAAAATCCCGCTCAATGCCGATTCTAATCGAATCTATGTTTCACGTATGTGTTTTTTGCGATTTAAAAAAAATGTTAAGAACAATAAATGAAAATTGCAATAAATTTATTTGAATTACTTTTAAATTCTCTACACGCGATTAATACTTTCAATTTCGATAAAATTGTCCGATAGACGCTTTAAATGTGACTCTCGGGTAAATTTAAAAACAGCAGCCGGAGTAGTAGTTGCCAACATTTGTAACGCATCACAACGTGTAGGCGTCAATCACCGACGTTGGATGTGTATATTTACTTGCCCAGTACTTAGACCCTGTGCATTGAATAATAGCCCTAGGGGAGTCTACCAACGTGTCAACTCTCTTGACAAGGAACCGTATCGCAACAGCTCTTGCTTTTCGCGAAGTAAATTCGATTCCGCATGCAGTAGTATTACAATCTCTCTCTGTATATGTATATAAATGTATTCGCTCTGTCTTTCTCTCTCAAACAGTACAAAGAAACTTGCGAACATACTAAACTGTAGATTTCTGCGTCGTGTGTTTGTGCATTCTCGCCTAGCGAGCTTAACATGCGTGCGTGCAAGCGTGTTACCCTCCTGTTGCGCTCAAACGAAATTTTATTTAGATTATTGTTATTATTTTTATTTTTGTTATTAAGAATATGTCAGTGTGTATAATATGTGGTTACACAAAGATAGAGTTGCTATACGTTTGTGAACGAGTCAAAAGTATGGAATATGGAAATTGGCAAAATCTCTGTTCCTCTCTGTGGGTGATTACGAGGGATGCTGAATTAGTTTATCTTTTACACTAAAGCTATGGTCAGCAAAGCAGATTCTATTGTTAGTGACGTATATTCAAGTAGCCAAGGTTATGAAATTGTAAACTCAAACCCAAATGTGTAGTTTCATGTTTCCAAATATTTATTCGCTTCCGTTTTCTCGTAACCCTCGGTAAGTAATATCGTACAACAAAAAACCTCAACTTGATCTAGAAAAAAAAATAAAAATATGCAACATATGCATGCGTATTTACAATTTTTAAACTTTAAAACTTACTAGTAAATAATTTTGTCAATAGTCAATTTTGACAAAATACAATTTGTTTTATCCTGCCAGTATGCTTATAGGCTACACTCATTTTTTCTGTGCAAGTTGTGTAAATAACTAATAAATGTGATTCGTTGCTTTTCATTGCTGTTTACTTTTACTCTTGCACAAATAGTTTAAATATGCCTATTCATAAATTAAAAAATAATTTGTAGTGTTTACAATAACTCTTTTTCTTAATTTTATAGAGAGCGTGTCGTAACAGCTATTATGCCTTACTTGCTTTGGTGGAATGGAAGATGCGTTTGTCGATGGACTATAAATCATTGTTTCGATATGGAATGTATTTAGATGTTGGCTTTTTTCTTCAACACTTCAAACTCATGATACTTCTCTAAACGACATTATTTTTACGAAATTGTTCTAAGTACTGCATGTTTATATAGGGCAACGCTTTAAATCCTCTCTTCTCCTCTCTTCCTCTCTTAAATTAATGATCACCCTAAAAGTGAAGCCAATCTATTCAGCCTCTGATTGGTCGACTGAATTTTGACTTAGTTAGTAGTAGGTTTATTGGCTTCAATATATATATTACATAACCACGTTTAGAATTTTGACTTGAGTCGAAACGTAATAAAGTGACATCTACTGTCAAAATAGCAACTTTTTCGAAACTGACTGAAAAATGTACGCGCGCGAAGCGCGCCTGAAAGTTACTAGTTGTAATATATTTTTCTTAATGCTTTCTTTACACGATTTACAGGGCTGTTTATGAACTCTGATCATTCTGAGCATGTGTGTACCCTAAGTAAAAAAACTTATTCGCGTCATAAAAACGTCACACTTGATTGTTACAACTCGAATCGTCGAATAAATTTATACTGATACACGTACACGCATGCGCATGCGTTTACGTTGAGGGTGAGTTAATAAGGTAGCAAACTAAAGTCAATCGTTATTCGGCCGATCGACGTCGACAACCCATGGAAGGGCTGTACGAAAAGTTTCGATGGGGGTGTATATGTGCACACACGCTCGTGTTCACTCGAATAGTATACGTGTGTATATATGTATACATAAATCCAAAGGGGAGCTGCGTTAACTTGCTACTAAGTGAATCTGTGGTTGCACCGCGTGGGAGCAACAGCTGATGTTGCGGGTGAATTTGTCCGATTGATTTTGACATCAGCTCTTTATATTTTCTTGATGTTCGACTTGATCAAATAATTGATTTAGTGACAACTTAATTATTGATTGTATACACGCAACGAGCAACTGCTCGTGATTTTCATTTCGTTTAGAAATTATAGAAAGAGCCGTGATCTTTTTTTCATTTTGTAAATTCTCATGATATATTGATGATTGCAGTTTACAATTCTCACATTGTGAACCTATCGTCGATACAGTCAAATTTTACGTTAAAAAAGCATTGCTGATCCCTTGTTGTCGATTCATTGGTTACATTTGCGATGGCAAGTCTGTTGGTTACAGTTGATTACAGTCGACTCGTTATTGCATCAAACCGAATTTTTACCATCGTGCATATCTCGAACGAGGATCGAAACGTTGTTCAGTAATAAACCTTATCTATCTGTCTCCACTGCAAGTGTATCAAGTAAAACAAACGCGTCAACTCGCGTTACTAACCCCTATGCTCCTAAGCCAGTTTAACTCTTCTTCCCTTCATATCACACATTATAATCCTTGGGGCAAAGAAGCCCGTGATACGTCTCGCTGGCCCGATAAAAATCTCCGTGCCAGTGCTGGTGATGATAGCGATGTGACGTCGGTGCTGCGGCGGCTGGCCTGTGATAAATCGGATTATAGGAGCGCTCAGCCAGCCGAGAAGCATATGCCCGAGGCATATTGGGTTATATCTATGGCAGGAGATTACCAACACGCACACGTAATATTATACATACATATAGCTGCATCTATTCCGCATAGGGTGTCCTAATGCTTTGCTACTGCCACTGCTGCTGATGCTGTGGGACGGTTATTACAGTGGAGCGATGCTTACTGCTAGTACTGGTACCGTTACCCTCGCCCACCCTGCATTTGTAAAGTATATAAGGTAACATATAAATAGGAGATGAGCTGGATCTACTCAAAGTACCAAAATGATAATTCGCCGATGTTCGTGGGTGAATGAAGTAGATTTGCAATTCTATGACCAGGTGTAACAATCTTGACATTAGCGGTGAGTTCTTTTCAATTCAAGGGAGGACGAATAAATAAGTACCTGATTAATGTTGAATAATGATTATCGTGATAAAAAAAGATTGGAAATAAATACCAGATAAAACATAATCTAGCAACCGTATCAAGTTAGATAATATCTTAAATTCGTTTTTTTTTTAATTTTTAATCGAATCTAGTATAGTAAACTATTAATAAAACCATAAACTTGTGTTGTAGAGAAATAAAAACCATAACATTTATTTTTCAAGTGAACTTATTTTGAATGATATTTCTTGTTTATTTAATGGTTCAAACACTTGTAACATTAATTCATTGCAACGATCGTAATTTCGCGCGGTAGTCCACGAGCGCGAAATCAGCGCGTCACGCGACGAGAAAACATTGTTTCTCGTCGACAGCGCAAGAGGATACGTGAAAGGACGAATAACATACGTGCGATAAGACGCAGCAGAGATGAGTTCGCGTTCAGTTTGATCCCAGCAGCCGAAGCTACTCGATGGACCAAGACTCACAAGCCGAAGAGCTTACTTGTAAGTAAACATACGTTCCGAACGCAACGAGGCAGGTTTAATACCAATTTGGGGCCACCGACCCAGCGTGCGTCGAATGGTACCGTGCCAGTGCGACCGGACGTATGATACAACCATCATATGCAGGTTTCGCGATTAGCGTGGGTGTTGGTCCCGCGAATCTCGCCCCCATTATTCGATCATCTTTTACGCTACCTAATTAATCTAATACCACGCGCGTGCGCGATATTCTTTTTCATTTGTTGCAGCAGACTCGCGTCAACTAACCACTGCAACAAAAGCTGATAAATTAATTCTGTGCACACAAAAATTCGTTGCATCTCAATAAATCTAATATTTATCCTAATTTTGCCATCTTGTTATTCGACGCTCCTCTCACTTTTCAGGTCTTATTTATTATTCACGTCCTCTAGGATGATCATAAGTTGCCGGACAGAGCAACTGCATCATAAATAAGAAAAGAACCTTTCAACATTAATATGAAAAACGATAAAAGCGAGAAGTATGAAAACTAATATAATCCGCCGAGTTAGATACGTGGACCTCGAAAATTTGCGATCGATTAGTCGCTTTCTTCACTGCTTATAAACAACAGCGCATGACTACAGTTTCACGACGTACGTTGCGCAGTGAAGGAAGCAACTAATCGATCGCAAATTTTCGAGGTCCGCGTATCTAACTCGGCGGGTGTACGTGCTCAGCAGTGAGCAAAAACTGCAGTAGAAACACCGTCCTCCCCCCGCAGCTTTTCATACTTCAATTGTCACTATTAAATGCACACCGGGGGACTTATATTGGTAAATGCATGAATGTATGTATGTATATAAGTTAGTTTATGCGAACACCACTTCCTGCTCTTATGAGAAAACTGCAACCCTTTCTACTCAATATTGCTTTAAAACAATAAGTGTATAGTTGTGTTTTTTTCAATCAATGATTGAAAATAAAATGCATCTACAACTCAGCATTCTACAACTAGTTATAATTTGTCTTATCACTCATCATCAAGTAATCAAAGTTGATACTAATTACCCTGTAGAAATTTTGTTATGAAATCGATCTCACTTTTACATTTCAAACTATGAAAACAATTTCCATGTTTCCTCATTTTCACTCTTTATTTGCTAGCTCATCGATTATATTACAGCTAACATTCATTCTGAGCTGTAAGGGAAAACATGTTTATTTACTCTATTAAATCAGAAAACTATCTCAAATAACTTTACCTATGCAGATCATATACCGAGTACTTCTCTATCATGCATCCATCTCAGGCTATAAATGAATGCTAAATCTAAAAAATATACCGTCAGAGAGCTAGCAGGTTTGTTCTATTATTATGGACTCTTTATTAGATTTTATTGGATCTTTTTGTCAATTCACATTTTACAAGTGTACATTAGCTTCATCTTACTTTCGCAATTTCTTCCCATACTTGTTACCACGATGTCTAAAACAGTGTTTCTTCATATTTAATCATTACCTTCTCTAGCTTATTATTTTTATATATCTTCTTTTTGAAATTATGATGTGCTTCGGTAAATTATGTGACTAAGTAATGGGAGAGTGCACAACCAATTTAATTTCAGCTTAAATAAAAATATACAGTATAAAATATTAGCTGATCCCTTCATCGTGCACTTAAGTATTGCTTCCTCATAGAGGAAGCTTTGTGACGGACCGATTTTCGACTTTCATAACTAATAATCGTAGAGTACTTTTACATATATATTCTTA
>CACVKI010143740.1:0-13508 GCA_902732785.1 Trichogramma evanescens | reverse complement strand
CCCCCCTTTCTACAGCTAAGCGCTTATGTATGCTACGTGCAGCAGGGCTTTGTGTGTTTGTGTATATACATATGCACGCGTGTGCGGTTACGTGGCGGGGTGCTGCCGTCGCTATGCACGCCTACACTTTACAGGTTGCGAGCCATTATAACCGAAAGGTGCGAGCTGTATACACACGTATAGCCGCCTGCGAGTGAGAGAGAAAGAGAGGAAACGACGAAAAGCTCTTCTTATACTCGCTCGCTTTTCCAACTCCTCCGAATATTAATAGAGGCTCTGATTTTCCCCTTTTCTTCTATCTCGTAGCCGCATCTTTTGCTCGTCGGCACTTCTCATCGTCGTCGTCGTCGCCCCTTTATGGCTTCAATGTATTTAGGGCTCTTGTGGTGTGCAACGGGAGAGAGAGCTAGCTGCTTCTGCGTGCATGACTTCATTAGGCCTAAGAGATTTGCCTTCGTTGCTCGCTGCTGCACTCCCTTTTCTCTTTTCTCTTTTCTTTTTGCTGCTACTACGTGCATAGCACACAACTTGCGGGTATAGCGATTAAGCTGGATGCGGCTGCATGACTATAATAATATGAATTGTCTGAGCGAGTCGACTGCCAAGCACCGTCGCATATAGATGGGCCACGGCTCGTTTCTTCCGATGACGCGTATATCGTTTCTCATTATATATAACCGACACGACTGCCACAGAGCTGTGAGCTCTTCAAAGCAGCAGCAGCAGCAACGACTCGACTTATTATTAATGCGCGGGACAAGCTATGCTTCGTGCGGATCGAGCGCATTTGACTCTCGTGCTCTAATTACCGCGACGCTTGTTTAGATAGCACAGGCCGCCCCCGAGCTCCGACAAAGCCATAATGTATAATATCCAAGCGCAAGCGATGGGAGCCGGTTTGCTGCGACGACGCTGTCTCTCTCTATTCGTGCTGCGATCGTTTGGCCGCCAAGCGTCGTTTCTTTGCGCCGCCGCAGCCGCCGTCGTCTTGCCGGCGCCGCCACCGCTATCGTTCGTATTGGAAAACGATTTGAGCTATCGAGAGAGCTCGAGAGACACACAAGACGATCACGAGCCGCTCGCGAATTTTCCTTTACTCTCTTCTCTCACACCCCATTTTATATTATACGTATTATTAATATCCTTGCATTCATTTTCGTAATGCTCATAAATTCGCTCGATCGCGTCGCGGTCGAGGCGGCGGCTGTATTACACAAAATAATTCATTAGCTCGTTCACTTTTCTTTGCTCGTGAGAAAGAGAGAGAGAGAGAAAGTGAGCCCATTATCCAAAGAGTGCCGGACGTTTTTTATACTTTCTCGATCCTCGATAACTTATATAATACAGGCGTGCTTCCTGCCCGTTGAGTTTATGGCCACCGAACCGAGCTTTTGGGTGACTCTTCTTCTGCTTGTCCCTTTCGTTTTAAATCGTTTGTATTTTCATCGAGTTTCGATCCTTACTCTTATCCATACATCTATTCATTTATCTAGTATATATTATAATTCTTTTTGTACGTCTAATTTTTTTACAATTAAACATTGTTTACAAAATTATCATTACTTTTGTAATTATGATTTATTGCTTGCAGCATAATTTTTTGCATCGATTTTACGAATTGACTCAAGGAAACGACTATTTTGTATCAAAAAATCTATTCATATTTATGAGTCGAAGTTGATGCCAAAGGTTATCGTGTATTTACGTTAAACTTTATCAAAACATAATAAATTATCGTGATTAAGCTCATTCAGGATTACGCCAAGGTCATTTTGGCTTTCTTTTCAAAGCAACAAAGGAAGAAATTATCATGCACCGCGTATACTCCTGGACACAAATAGTTCTGTATAGGTACGAGTCTGGACCGTATAAATTTCGTTGATTCCGCGTAGAGGAGGGTGGCTTATCGGCGCGGCGTTGGCGGCATAAGATCGATTCCTTTGAACGAGCGGTTTGCCAATGGCTTTACTCAGCTAAATTATGCGATGTAACTGCAGAAAATCAAGCTTGCCCGGGCTGTGTGTGCTCGCGTATCAACCCTAATTCACTGATAAATCTAAGATTTACTCTTTCTCACGAGGGGGCGTGTGGTGGAATACAGTTCAAAGGCGTCTGGCCTAAAATACATTTTTACACCAGTTATATAAAAAGCAATTGGAATGAAAAATCATTTGATTCAGATTGTAAACCAACCAGATAATAGCTTAAACCTTCCGTGATCGTGAGTATTATACAATTATTATAACTTTGCCACTTGTAGATTTACAGATATATAGGTACTCGCCAGCGGTGGTGGTTCTAAGTAGTTGAAAACTAGTCTAATTTTTTTGAAACAGTTAAATCATCATTTTCAGGCTATTTAAAACGTACGTAAAAATAGTATATTAACGATAATATATTTTAAAACATTTTAGACCTTCATTTTTTTGTTTATTAAGCTATTATTAATATTATCAAACATTTCTACCAAGGAGTTTTTTCTTCTTAACGATGAATGTACGATCGTTGCATTTAGTCGGAACAGTCATGCGTCGCGTCATGGAAATTCTCATCTCTAGCACGAATCAAACCTTCATCTGCATAGCCTTAACGACTACCAAAATTTTAATAAATATCGATCAACCCGTTTTCCTGAAACCATTGACACATGAAGCGATAAAAAACACTAAGCTTAAAGTAGACGACTACGCTTCGCTCAGCATTAATAAGTGCAATAACAAAACGCGAACGAATGATTTGAAGAGCTATACCGCAGTCCTCTGGCATAGTCTTTATATTCGCAGGTAAAGCAGTTGCTGCGGGGAGGCTTCGAGCTCCGCACTGCGCGGCAGCTCACTGATGCCCTTCTATATAGTTGGTCGATGGATATAGCCATAAATCGTACGGACTATCTGTGCGGGGCGGTAAATCAGTCTAGCTCGGCGGAGCTCGAGCGCGCCAGCCGCCGACTGAACTTTCTTAGCTATGTAACGCGCTGTGTGTGCAACGCGCCGCGGCGGCGTGTGCTTTTGCACTCTCTCTCTCTCACTCTCTCGCTCTGCTATCGTTTGCTTGGACAGATGCAGATACAAACTGCACTTTAACCTCCGATTGGCCTGCGGTTCGCGCGGGGTATCCGCGGGATGTTAGGTCGATTCCGAAACTTTAAATCAATACAACCTCTAGCCATACACACATTTGCAGCTAGTTTAAGTTTTAGGGCTATTGTACTACTAGTGCTGCTGCTGCTGCGCACCAAACTTGGTCACTATAGCACGTGAAACCATTGAATCGCGTAAGCGCGCAGAGTCTATACGTATTTATCAACGATATGCCGCGCGCGCTTCAAATGTGTTTCTATACGGTGAAATCACCCCCAATATATAGACAAGAGAGGACGTGCTGATCTCTCGAGTTTAACGAGCGTAATACACACATATATATAACCCCGTTCTTTTTTTTCTCCATATACTCTTCCGCCGCGCGCATACTTTTCTCGAGATTATAATTAAAGGCCAACGATTTTACCGTCCCCGCGCGCGCGCGCGTATCAGTGCACCGGCGCCGGGTATTAGTGTCGCTAATGGTATATAGAGAGAGCGGGGCGGAGGCATTAAGCGCCGCTATTGCGTATGCTTTATATATATAATATAAGAAGATTAAAATCTGTATAATACTGGCCTGGCAACGAGCGCGGTATATGGTATATACTTCCGTGAGCGCACGTGGATCTAGCGAGCTCGCAGAGGCTTCAGAAAGCAAATATTTTTCGAGGGGTGTGCGTTACTAAAGAGGAACTACTGCACGTAACCGCGTCAACGACTCGATATACGATCTATAAAGTTCGATACAGTTCAGAATGAATATTTTCCTTTTTATCAACCTATGAATAAACAAAGAGAAAAAATTGAGGCTTTAATATATAATAATGCGCGGTCGCGTGCACAAATATCTCGGCAATACACTTGAGTGGTCTTTTTCACGCCGCAAGCTCGCGCGAGTACTCGGCACACGCTTATACTCGCAAGATGCAGATCTCTCTCTCTATCTTCGCTCCACAACGATTAATGGAGGACATAAAATTGCCTATACTACCGCAGCTATCTTCGAATATATAAAAACTTGGCTCGAGTGTTTATTCTCTGTGTGAGTGTATTATATACACGCAGCAGCAGCAGCTCGAGCTTTTAGAGCTGTATTATTATACATAGAGAGAGAAAGAGAGTGAGCCTGTACTAAGCGGTATATAACAGGATAGAAAAAAATAGCGAACGCGGCGCAATAGCTCCTATACACATATATACACGTGCTCATCAATACCACAATCGGCCGGTTGCCGCTTATAAACGCGCCCGGCCGGTGCAGCTCTTTTACAAGGCCAACAGTGCACGAGTAGTGCGTTATTAAAAAGTTGCTAATTGGTTTTTTCTCTCGGCTCGATGGCCAGTCAAAGGGACCATCCAGCCCAGCAGCTCTATTCGTCGATTATTCCGTTCGGGCGCTGTATGCCCGAGCAGAAGCAGCAGCAGCCGCGTGCCCTGACAACCTTGAAATTGCTTACTTTGCATTTGCCTCTTTTGCTGCTGCTGCTGCTCTTGCTTCGACTTTGCAGCTCTCCAGCTTTCCTATAGTACACGGCTATATACTTCGATTACATTACCATAGCATATTTTTATTTCACTTTGTACCATTCGGCTCATTATTCCCCGGCTGTTGACTTACAATGGCGTATATTGCAACAAGTGCCGGCCAATGACAGTATCTATTTGGCTATGCGGCAGCGAGAATGAAATATCTTTACGTATCAAAGGGACGCCCAAAAAAAAACCCTGTCATTTACGCAGGTTTCATATGATTTTTAATTCCGACTCCAATTATAATGTAACAACGAGGAGGTATTGCAAAACACGCACACTGTTCGAGCGGCTCTTAATGACCTGTTGATTTTGCACGACCCGTCAACTTGAGAGCGAGCTTCACATAATCAAATGCTTCAATTTGATTGCCTCAATGTGTCCGCGAGTCGAGGTACTTCGTATACGTTTAACTTGCAGATATATTCAGTGCATTCGTAATAGAGCTACCCGCTACTTGACTCTCCGATGTCAATTTGATTGAAAGGCAAGTTATCATGGCTATCGCAAAAATTGATCGCTTCATCCGCGACGTTTCGCATGCACACACTTTGGAAAATTATCATTTTCACATATTGGTAAGGTACCGTTACTTTACGTTCAACTAGCTTGTAAATGCCATTGTTATATTCTTAATTTATATTACATCTTTAATTAAAAATTCAGCAATGTTCAAAGTGTCAAGCTTGCACAATTTACTCTTTATAGAAATAAAACCTTTGACTTTGACAAATCATCGATCACACCTTTATTTCATAATCTGTGCCTCATCAACCTATTTTCAATTATATATACAATCATTTGGACTTTTCCAATTGCAGATATACAGATATGTTGGTACTCACCATCTAGCGGTAGAGGCTGAAAGTGCTATTATGGAACTTAAATTATTAATATTAAAATATTTCAATTGGTAATTTTTTGGTTGGTGGTTTTCTCCACCAGGGGTGGAAGCATATTTTCAAAGATATCTTGCCGTGTAAATAAGTAACGATTTTTTTTTGGTCGATGGTTTACGCAACGGAAAAAAATACCAAATATGGACAATATTTTTTCCAATATCATATCCTATATAATCGGACTTTATTACAAGCCATACAGCAGAAAGTAGAAAAAATGTTAGCCCATGGCTTTTGTATACGTATGGGGACACGGATATTCATAGAGGATTTGAATGTAAATTCGCGGATTAACAAATATGACGGCGTGCAGAGGCGAGAGAGCAGCAGCGGCGGCGGCGGCGCATTCTCGTTCTTCCCTATTCTGCTGCTATACAGCGTGGCGCCGCGCATATATATAGCTAAATCGGAAAGTGCACCATCGAGCCGTGTAATTCGCACACCGGGCTCGAGGCTTATATGAAGACGATAAGCCCCTCTATATGCCACTGCCTGATAACGACGAGAGAAAGAAATTCCGCGCAGCGCGTGCAAACTGTTGCTTGTAATTGTTGTTAATTAAAAGAAAAAAAGATATATATTTATTTCATCGAATCGGTTTATAAAAAGTTCCGTTGCTTTGGCTCGGGGGAGAGGAGAGGGGGGAGNGATTATTTAACCCGAGCGCTGACTTTTGATGTGCGCATTCGAATGCAGAATAATTGTCTCGACTGCATGCTTTGGCTGTACGTTCAAACAACTCTGTGTATATAAATTGCAAAGGATCTTCTTTAATTAAGTTGCGATGGATAAATCGAAAAGTGAAGTCGAAACAACTTTCGCCGCAGTCGCATTACTAATTGAAGAACCTGTTTTGATCAAAACATGGATTTAACGCAGAGACCAATCTCATGTATCTTTCAAGTTGTTTTAATACGCCGCAACCGTGGGAGAGACAAAATAAAAACAGCATTACCTTGTGTAAATAATCAAATCGCCAAGTCGGCGGATTTTTTTTCCAAGAGGCAGAAGCAGCAGTCCCCGCAACACAAAGTTTCGATTGAATTTACTCAAAAATGTTCAAGTCGAAAAATAGTTTTTTTTAATTGCCTTGCAACAGATGAGCGCACGCAAGTCTCTTTGGAAGCTGCGAGAGAAGATCTACTAAAAGTTCAAACTTTGACTTGTTATACGGTTCCTTGTCTTGAGCAAGCGAATCGCTCTGCTTTTTAATTAATATAAATAAAAGCGACTTGTTCGTTAAAGCAGAGGTAGTTTCATCGCAAAACTACTGCGCGAACACCTATTGCAAAAGTTCAACAAAAAAATACTATTAAGTATGAATTCGATTTTTTTCTTTTCGAACAAAATTATAATTGTGCAATTGACAGGTGGGAATTTTTTGACACTGCGTTATTTAGAGTCCCCAAAAGCCCTGGTAGAAACGCTCCATTTTTTCGCCCTAAATGTAACGCTTTTTTCACTAATTATGGCCATTTTACGGAGTTGGCCATAAAATGGCCATAATTAGTGAAAAAAGCGTTACATTTAGGGCGAAAAAATGGAGCGTTTCTACCAGGGAGCTGATACATTATGCTCGCATTCGGCTTCAAGAGCTCTCTACGTTTCCTATATAGAAGATACTACGTGTGTTGATGTATTTCACGTCTTCATAAAGAACGTGTATATACGCGGGGTTGTGCGCTTTAGAACGTGGTAACTCTTTATTCTGCGCCCTGCTGAAAGCTGATTTATCGCCCATTGTGCGCGCATTTATTGATGGAAAGTGTCTGCCGCGCAACGCAACTTTGGTGGAAGCCAATTTGGCGCCCCGTATTCGAAACCTATAACCAGTTTACTTTTTATATATCGAGAGAGGGAGACAGAGAGCGACTTTGGCCTTTTGTTGACCATTCTATTTTCCTTCGCCGCCATTTCTTTCTTTAAATGAATAACATTCGATTTCTTTATAAAGTAAAAAAGCTACAACGGAAAATAAAAAAGTACTCACACAGCGAGAAACGCGGCGGCTCTTTCTCTTTTTCATTGAAATCATCATAAAAAAAATGTTTCTGATCTTTTCGTTACGCAAGCATAATGACGAAATTGTAGGCAATGCTCAACATTAATAATTCATCGCCGCGACTATCCAGAATGTTTTAAAGTACATAACTATTCATTGGCTTGTTTTTGGTAATTACCAAATAAGAAATTTCAAGCGCATTTTAAATGATGTAAAGATGATAATTAAATTGTTTCAAAATATTTAGACCATTTTTAACCACTTTGATCGTGATGATACCACTTTAAATCTTCACCGCTAGATAGCGAGTACCAATATATCTGTAAATCTGCCAGTAGAAAAATCAAAGTAATTTTATAATATTAACGCGGCTTTTCTTGTATTGGTTTTCGCTCAATACTGGCAAAACGTATTGCGAATGCACAATCGTATTGTTCTATCAAATTCAATAAAGAATTTTTCTTTATAAAAACGCCAAGTTAATTATTAAACTTGATTACTATTGAGCCCGAAAAACTTGTGAACGTCGAAGAAGGTTTTTGAAAATCAATACCGTTGTTGGTAATAAGTGCGACGTTAATTGAGGAAAATGGTCATGGTACTCAAAAAAAACGTTCACCATCATTTGGTCATAAAATATTGACAAAAATGTTACACTTTTTAATAGCATGAAATCATCAAAATTTTATTAAGAATTGTCCCAACGACAGACCGCTGCGATTCTAACACGGCAATGTAAAATGTATCAGACATATTATACTATACGATGATGTAAACGTACATACATTTTGCGACGTGAATAGGATAGAGCTGGCAAGTTGTGTAGTACACGACAGCTGCACTCGATTCTAACGAAATTAATGTGGAATGATATCTCTTTTGGCGTTTGTTCGCGCGCGCGATGCATCCACGCGCAACGTTATACTCTTGTCGGTCTTTTATATAAGCGCTGCAACGCTACCGCTTGGACGCTAAAAAGTTACACACGCGGTGTAATTGAGTTGGAATTCAGCTGTAGGCGCGCGAGGGCGACACCTCGGCGTTTAGTCTTCATCAATCGCTATCAGTTAATTTATCGCTGTTTCCTAGTCTCTAAGCTATTATATAGTAGTTGTAGTTGTAGTAGTAGTAGTAGCAGTAGTAGTAACTAGTAGTATAGTCGTACGTACGTTCACACATGGCGCGCGGGCCGGTAGCAAATATATAGGGTGTGTGTAGGTATGTGTGCAGTCCTCGCGTCCGTAAACCCGGTATCGCTATATGAATCTAATTAAAGCTCGCCCCGACCTTATCGACTTGACTTTCGTCTAGTGTGTCTCGCTTTGGAACTGCTGCTCATTTGGGCTTTAATTTACTCTGTTTTGCTGACAATACGTCAACGTTGTAATTTTTTTTCTTCTTATCGCGCGGAAACCTTGGCCGAGCTCAAAGTTAATAGCTTATGACGGGCCGGAATTTGAAAGGTCGCTCGAAATCCAAGTTATCGCAGTGACAGAAAAGTAGTAACAGTAGTAGTAGTAGTAGCATTAGTTGCTATTGTTATTGTTGTTGTTGTAGTTGTTGTTGTTGTTCTTGCGTAAATCACACGTGACAATGAACATATACGCAGAAGCAAAGAAGTAAAGCTTAGCAGCTGGTATGTGCGCGCGCGGAAACGCATGTATACCATAGGCGCTATATAATATCTCACACCTGGAAAGTGTGTGAACGCGAGAGCGCGCGAAAGTACAAGGTGCGAAGACTGCTTACACAAAACTTGCAGCATAGGCGGCTAGGCGTAAATTTTCGCCAAAGTCACTTTACGAATACGCGCTGTGTGAATTTGCGACTTCTTTTTTTTTTCTTTCCTTTCCAATAAATTTACACGAAAGTCATTCTCGGTTTAAATCGCTCACAATTAGATAAACTAGATGTCGAGTCGAAATTGCAATGTAACTCTTTCATCGGGTCGCTGCTAAAAAGAGCTCCGCTATATCTTGTGATTCTCCACTCTGGCTTACTTATCATTTAAATGAAAATTTCTCCTAGTTCGAATAGATTATTTCAAGTAGCTGCACCGATCTAGCAGCATATATACTCTATTAAAGTCGAAGTAAAAGGAAAAAAATGTTATTTATTCAATTCATCTATAGTGGTGGAGGAAAAGAAAATTCACGTCTTGTATAAAGCGTACAAGCTCGTACTTGCGAGCAAAAACCGGGGGAGGTTCGTGGCTACAGGGCAGTAACGCGACAAAAATTCACTCCCACTGGGTCTCTCTCTCTCTGTGCTCTGCTTTGCTCTAGCGACTGCACGTTCGACTGGCATTGGGCAAACTTTTCGATTTTGCGTCCGCGCCCGAGTAAAATAGCGCATATTGTGTTGAGTGAAAAAAAGGAGAGCAAAAGAGAGTAAAAGAGAGAAAGAAAGAGGTAGAAAGCAGCTAGAAAACTCGGGATCAATCCTTATCTTTTATGCGGCTGGCGACTGGTGTGCTAGGCAGGCGCGGGGGGTTATTCGAGTCGTGTACACGTAACTTTTATCTCATCGGCAGAAGTCGCTCGCGTGGCAGCTGCACCGCCACCATCAGCAGCCAGCCCCTCAAGTCAAACGAAACAAGCCACCAAACTGTTTCGTCGTAATCAAAACTCTTTGGAAATGAAGCCTCTTGAGTCTCACTGCTGCTGCTGCTGCTGCTACTACATCGAGCTCCACGGAGCAGCAGGGACAACGCGTAGCATTGCCGCAGCAGCTGATGTCGTCGTCGTCGACTCGCAAGACACGCGAGAGGAGAAAGAGAGAGAGAGAGAGAGAAGAGAGAAGAAGCCTCTCGCGCTGCTCCCTGCACGCAGATATTATGGAAATTTCTGGTTTCGAGGTAAAGCGCCGCAAATAAGTGCTGCTACGTATACACATCTACTACTACGTGAACGTCATAGAGCTAGGAGACTTATTTGCATGCCTCGCAATTCACTAGGCTCTCTATACTTTTCTTTTCGCCGAAACTCTGCGAATACGAGGTTGCTGCTACACGGCCGCTACTGTGCATTTCCATCCCCGACGACGACGATGAGTCCCGAGCTGGATATTTTCGTATTAATTGCCTTTTTGCCTCCGCCTCGACTCGACTAGTTCCAACTAGCAGATTATATTCGGCTAGAGGATACGCCGGCCTGTACATGACTATAGTCTAGGAGAGCGCGTATATGCGCGCAAGCTGTATATAGCTTAACACATATCTTCTCGAGTTTCGTAGCTGTTTGGAAACTAGCCCCAGCGAGCTGCACAGCCGCCCGCTGCTAGCAAGCGCGCAACTTTGCATTTTTACATAATAGCACTTTCTTTGAATGAGATAAACAAAGTTTTCTTTGGCGCTTGTTTTTTATGCCGGCAGCGGCGGCGGCGGCGTCGTGAGCCACCCACTATACACACCGGTGTCACACAGTGCGAGTCTCGCAACCTCCACCAACTCCGAGCAGGGCATATGATTCAGATACAATAAACTTTTATTATCACAGTGGCGTGGTCGAGTACTTCTTTTGCTCTCTCTCTCTCCTCTCGAGGTATGAGCGCGCGAGTAGCTGCTGCAGTGCGTAGTTGCAGGCGCTGCATTTACGAGGCACTAGACTGAGACTTTTATCGGTATGTTATTGCAATTTAGTGAGTACTTGAAAGTTACTCGAATAAAGCATCGGGCGTAGCAGTGGCAGTGGCAGCGCCAGCAGCAGCAGCAGCAGCAGCAGCAGCAGCAGCAGCACGACTTGCTTTCACAGTTGCGCAAATAATGTGCCCTCGTTAGCTCGCTTATTAAAATTGAGATTCCCTCTTTCAGGAGCCGACAAAGCATAATAATACCAACAAGATCCTTCTCTCTCTCTTTCCAGTCAGCGACTTGCGCGCGCGAGAGAGGGAGAGAGAGAGAGCTTCGAGCAGCTGCACCTTTTTCCCTCTGTCTTGGTGCTTCGCGATACTCTCTGATTTTTAATGAATTTATTATTCAGAAACTACGCTCGTAAAGCTGCT
Organism: Trichogramma evanescens; assembly: GCA_902732785.1. NCBI lineage: Eukaryota > Metazoa > Arthropoda > Insecta > Hymenoptera > Trichogrammatidae > Trichogramma > Trichogramma evanescens. The sequence goes on along the minus strand of CACVKI010143740.1, from coordinate 1,992 downwards.
ATGGGACTCTCGGAGAGGCAAAGCCTTTCTCGTATATTGCTCGTAAACGGTCGCGCGGCGCTCCTATAGACTTTCTTTCTTAGCTCCTCTCTCCTCTCCCTCTCTCAGTTATCTTCGCCAAATTTTGCGCTCAAGCAACTCATTAGGAATTGAGAGAAAATGCTCTCTCTCTCTTTCTCTCTCGTACTTTTTTGTCACCATTGCCCGCTAGCAGCACACACATACATGCACACACACACACACTTGTCAATGAGGGAAAGAGAGAGTTGGAGCAGCTGCAGATCCGAGCAAAGAGAAAGAGCAAGACTCATTCAAGCTTTCAGAGCAGCGGTCAAAGTATATACGTGCACACCAGCACAGAGCGGTGTTGCTTTTGGCCTGGGCAGCAGCTCTTCTACTATATTGCTTGGATCTTCGCTTGCCCAGCAGCAGTCGTATATACGAAATCATGAATAACTTGCTTTGGGTTTTGCCACCAGCACGCCGGATTTTCAACTACATCTCTGCAGAGAATACCTTTTTTCTCCCTTTATTTTCTTTTCTCAATGCATCTCGGCGCAAAGAAGAAAGTGAGAGAGAGAGAGAGAGAGAATGGAAAAGAAAGAAAGACGAAGAGAGTGAGAGAGCATACGCGAGAAACCCAAAGTGTGGGTCGATCGCATTGCAAACTTTGGTCGTTGCCTCTTTCTCTCATACAATGTCCTTTGAAATCGAACCACGACAAAGGTCTGGAGACGCCTCAGTGTAATCTAAAGTTTCGCGAGGGGACCCTAGAACCGATTAAGTAGCGCCTTCCAGCCCTTCGACAAAACTTTACCGCTGCTAGCAACTCGGCGCGCGGTCACGAGCTCTTTCTAGCTTTTATATGTACTGCGCACTACCTTGTGTGTGTGAGAGAGAGACAGAGATACTTCATAATATCATATTCCGTGACCCTTGGGGAGAGGCCGCAGACTGCGGTTTTTTGGCGGGGGTAGATTATGCTGTATTTGCTTTGATGCATAGTTGAAACTTGCCTGCGAGTTTCTAATCATTGGAATGCATTCTCATTTGATTGTGAACTTTCCACGCGCGCGCCCAAGCAGCAGCTCCCAGGCAGCAGAAGCTAGGCAGCTCCCAAGCCTAGTTAGAAAAGTTACTTTTCTAATTGATGCCGACAAGTCAACAGTTCAACTGCTACCGAATAAGCCTTTCTTCGTAAACAACGTTTCGACTTTAGAGACATTTTATATTGATTGTTAAAAATGCCCAAGCTGTCATCAAGTTATACATGATTATGCGAATATCGTAGCTATTAGGCTAGATTTATGCAAACGCCATTCAAATGTCAAATTAATATTGAAAATCAAGCCTACGTAATGTTTTGCTTAATTTTGAGAATTATTCCTGAATCGGTTGCAACTTTCTGAATTGTTACTACTTGTTATTTTAATTAATATCGTTCTCATCAAGCAAAAATATTTTATGAAAAACAAAATAAATGAATAATTTTTATTTGAAGAATTCACAACTATAGGCTACAGCTTGTGAGAAGTAAATAACTTAACTTGCGTTACAAACGCGCGAAAAGGAATTTTTTCTGTACCTTAACTGATTGTTTGGTGCAACACGTGTTACCTAGCACTTATTTTCGATTTGTGCTTGAACAGCAGGTGAAAAAGGGTTTATTCGCTACAAAAAAATATAATAAAGAGAAAATGAAACGTAGAATAAGAATTATCAAGATGCAATACAATGAAGAAATGTAAGGATAGAGATAGAGAGATAGAGAGATGGGGAAAAAAGAAATATATAAAATAAATAACGAATGCAGCAGTGAAGCGAACTAGTTATTGTATATGGGTCAGATTCAGAATTTTTCAAATAAACCTGCGGACGAGGTTCACGGATTTTCTTTAAATTTTGGTATGTTATAGTACATCATAAAAGGGTCCCAAAACCAAAATTTTAGACCCCCTCCCCCCTCCTACCCCCCACTTCCGGTATAAACGT
>CACVKI010143739.1:0-89605 GCA_902732785.1 Trichogramma evanescens | reverse complement strand
TCCACCCTCTTTGCGCTCTGTGTTTTTATTATTTTTTCGCGTCTTTTGTGCTCGTATATACCTTATTTTACGCTCTTGCCGCCGCACCACTACTGCCACTCGATCTTGTTTTTTTCGACTCTTACTTTATTACCCTACATGCTCCTTTTATCTGTCCACTTGAGTTGACTCCTTCTGGTATTGCATCTTTAATGAAATTGCTCTTCCGCTCGACTTGATGATGTGCCTCTCTCACTTGTTCCAGCAACGAGCTGTACATCGTCGGCGCGGCTCACGTATGAAAATCTTTAAGCATTCGAGCTTCTGTCGTACAAATTAAGGTTTTGAGCTTCTACTGAAATTTAATATTATTATATATTTTATCTCTCTCTCTCTCTCTCTCCGAACGTCGATTTCGCTCTCGACAAAAGCCGTTCGTGCTCGCTAATTGCGTTAATACACGGAGGATTCGCGTGCTTGACAACAGCAGCAGCAGAAACAACATCCAACGAAGGAGGCGCAATCCTTAAAAAGCATCCAATTATATCGGGATGATTCGGAATTAATGTACGGAACAATAAAATAAGTAGTCCATTCAGAAGTCGTCGAGGAAAGTAAACGCTAAAGAGATGAGAAAATCTGACCATTTACGTGATTAAATGAATTCTTTGGTGGTATTAGCGAGGGGCAGACACAGTCGTATACGGGGAGAGAGAGAAATGCTCGGGTAATCGCGAGTACCTATAGCGCAAAAGAGAAAAAGAGAGAGATAGAGATAGAGATAGAGTGCTAATACCTAAATAATTGCCGACTGAACTTGATATGATTTAATACTAGGGCCGCAGGAGCGGACTCGAGAGCCTAGGCACATAAAACCCCAGGTGCGGTTGCCCGAGGTAAACGCGCGCACGATAAAAAACACGTGAACAAATTCCCCGACTGGACTAGTGCGCGCGGGATAAAGCGCGCGTCCAACGGGTATAACGGGCGAACGTAGATATATACACATAAAGCTTCGGGACGTCGGGAGCGCAAAAAAAAAGAGGAATGAATGAAAATGAAAGAAAAAAGAGAGAGAAAGAGAAAAAGAAAAGATAGGATAGAAGAAAAAAGGAACGAGTCATAAGCGAATCCAATGTGTTCGAGATATAATATTCTGCAATCGCTGCATTTCTAGCCAGTGAAAATTGGAGAATTCCCCGGCGAGCTGCTGCTGCTGCTGCTGCTGCTCTCTCTGGCGCTGCTGCTACTGCTACAGCAGCAACATTACGTCGCACACGAGCTGGAATCAATATTGGTGCGAAATATCGACCACGTATCTTCCCTCTTTCTCTTTCTCTGCCTTTCTTTCTCTCTTTCTATTTGAAATTTGAGAAGGACGCTCCCATATATATTTCTTTTTTTTTTACACAAAGCAAATGTATGAAAAAACCCATCGCAGAGGTAAAGCGAACATTTTTTCTTTTTGAGCGCGCGCGCACACGGGTACGACTCTTAATCAGATATACATGCTGTGCACATCATTTTTTTCCAAAAATTAGATTGTGAAATTTTATATCGGTCAGCAGAGTTATGTGCGTGTATCGGTCGTGTTTGCTCGAACTGCTGCTGCTACTTCTTTCGCGAAAAAAGATAATAAAGAGCTTAATGCGCTTGAATATTGAAGAGATTTGGGGGGATGCGGCGCGCGGCGGAGTGAAGTAGCAGAGAGGCGCCGGATTGTCAGGGCTCCGGCTTTGAGATGTATCTTTCCGAAAGCAGTTCTATACATGCTCTTTAAAGTATTTAGCCTCGTCGTTACTTGATATTATTATTCGCTAATTTTAAGCTAGCTTCGATATAAGCTACTTATAATATATAATCTGGTACTCGGCTTCTGAAATTTTAACGTTTCGACTTTTGAAGCATATGCGCGCCATTATGGTACTTTAGAGACCATCTTGTACTATAACGAAATTTTCAACGAGACTGTGCCAATTACGTACCAATCAGAAAGAAAACAGAGTTATAATGTGCCTTCCCAGGACTCAGATTTGGTAAATTTAGATATCGCAAAGGGTAGAAGCCTCGTTCGATCGGCCCTACAAATTCATACGCGCAGTAAGAAAGACTTCTCTTACCGGATCGGACGAAGGAGGCAGGTCAAGAAGCCGCTAATCTGAAATTGCTAATTCTGGCCGGCTAATTCAATTAAGAGATCGACCGGAGAGCGGGCGTACAATTTCTCCTCTTCTTCCCCCATCCTCTTTTCATCCTCTTATATCCTCACTCTGCTCTCGACAGTAGCAGCAGCCACTCCTCTTTCTCGTGGCGCCGCCGCCGCATCTAGCAACGAAAGCTCTCACATCCGTTCGCACACATACACACATATACATAGTCTCTCTCCTCCCCCGTTGGCCTTAAATTTGAGTTGGATAATGTGCTTGTTGACCCGAGCTCTCTTGCCCGAGAGAGGAATATGCCTAGACTCGGGAATTTGATGCGCTGCCGCTGACGCCTGATGTTATCGGACAGACTAGTCTGACTAAGCTCTGCTGCTGCTGCTGCTGCTGCTGCTGCTGCTGCTTCGCTCGTATAATATAGCCGACAATGTGTAACAGCAGCAGCAGCGGCGCACCAACGCGACGTTACTTGCTTCGCTGCAAAATTATATGGAGCTGCAAGCATAAACTATATTACGATGCTAGTGTTCGCCTAGGCTCGCTTTATACTTTGAATCTGCTATTTTCTAACTGTATACACCCGCGACGAGCTTTTTTCCAAGGAAATATGCAATTTAAGTTTTGTCGCGTAGCCGCTGCTGCTTATACCTGCTCGATGGATTGTGCATTCGGCTCAAGAAGTTTTTTAAAATGACTCGAGGTTCCGCGCGCGCACTACAGCAGCAGCGAATCTCTGCAGCTGTAAACAATAATGGTGTTGCCTGTAGCAAAATGTATTACGCTGATGCATAAACGATAGATCACGCGCGCTTCCGAGCTACGACAAAAAAAACTTCATCTCGGCCTCTATTAGTTTCAATGTCTTCGTCTATCTATACGCGGATGTGACGCGGTAGACGCTTGTGAAATTTTTCCTCCTTCCACCTCTCTCTCTCTCTCTCTCTCTCTCTCTCTCTCTCTCTCTCTCTCTCTGTTACTCTCATAACTGGACTCCCGTGCTGCTAATGGCATTAAAATGTCCAAAGACCGATCCTCGTTAAAAAGTTTCGATTAAAATAAATCCTTTTAGTGTGCGCGCGAGCTAGGTACGAGAGCGAGAGAGAATAAAAAAGACGAAGAAAAAAAACGACGAGTTCGAGTGTATAGATATATATATATATGTGTGTGTGTGTGTGTGTGTGTGTGTGTGCACGACGAGAGCTAGTCTTCTCGTCTTCGTCGTCTTTCTTCGTTGTCGTTTCTGTATATATAGCTGAAAGAAAGAAAGCCTGAAGCAGCTGCCGCTGCTGCGACTACCAGTGCTGCTGCTCCTGCCGCTCGACGGAAAAAATCTAATTAGAAGTGGATTAAAATTTAATCAGTCGCGCAAGCGCCAAGCAGCAACTTATTTTGCAGGGCATCATTGGTTTGGTATATAGCCGGCAGAAGAAGCTCGTGCCTCTTCATTTAATTGTAGGTCTCTACTTTGACACCTACCTCAACACTTGCGAGCGAGTACCTTTTTCTTACTTCTCCTTTTTTTTCAATACAGATCAACATCTGCTTTTTACCCGGATAGATAGCTCCTGTTTCCTTCTATTCAGTTTTCAGTTTCTTTTTTTTTTGTTTTAATTTACCAAGTCAGTCTTTTTATTGATACCCGCTATTGACAATGTTTGTAAATGGTCTTTTTTCAAAGCTCTTTGAGGTCAGTTTTTAAAAGTCGAATTTACAAAGCAATCAATATTGGTTATTTATTGTATTGATGAAAAGCGATTTTTATCTATTATTTTACACACACGGTTGAAAAACCTTAAATATAATCGTAAAATCAGACATTGAAATTTAAGTAATCGATATTGAATTTTATTTAAGGTACTTTAATCTGAAATCTTCGTAAAAAATTAATGCATAAATTATAAAGTTCATAAAAAATCACATACATAAATTTCACATGCAAAAATTAACGAACATAATTCAGTTCTCTACTTCACCGCTAGATGGCCACTACCTTGATCTGAAAATCTGCAGTTAAATCTTTCTATAAATACGAATAAAAAGTAAATAGTATTTTCGGTGATATAAGTATGTCAGTATTCACGAATAATATTTTGAGTTAGAAATCCGAACTCCGTCTTTGAATAATTTATGGAAATCATAGCCTTGCTTCACCAAAAAGTTGATACTTTCTGGATTGGAGACGTCCTTTTTATCATCAAATTTGAAATTGATCTGCCTGCAATTCACTTACATAACCGAAGAAATTGTTGTTTTTTAAATTATGAAGAATCTTTCGATTTTATTAAAGTCACATTGATTTTAATGTTTTAGCATGATATTGAAATCATCCACGTGGAGGATAAAACCGGCATCTTTCATTCCGCACACAACTCGAAAAGCGTAAATTTATTTTCATTATTTCCCATGTATGTTCTTTTGTTGACTATCGTATGTGTCAGTAGCTACATAAGGTCCTATGACTTGTGCGGGATTTGTCGTAGTATCTTTTGATGCCGTAATATTTTCACCACAAAGGCCCATCAAACTGGCTCATTAAATCTTTGACGTATCACGATTAAATCTACTCTCGATCGTCGGCGTGGAACCGTTTCAGTCAATCTTCGATAACTGAAATTTCAATTCGAATAAAGTTGGGAAGCGCACGTCGTTTAATCGAAAAAGGCGCGCAATTGGACGTAAGAGTCAATCCCGAAACGTATAAAGGACAGCTTGCTGCAAGCTCGCTAGATACGTACTTCGTGGCGGTATGCACGTATACCGTATACGCACACGAGACAGCAGCGCAAGCTCGAGAGCAGGTTTTGTCACGCTTGCGCTGCTGCTGCTGCTACTGCTACTGCTACTGCTGCTCGATTTCACGCAACGTTAGAACAAAGTGGACGACGCGACGCGCGCGCTTTGTGCCACGGCGTTTGCTCTGTGCGCTCTCTATGTGTATATAATATATATACTTAGCTGTAAGCTCTCGAGACGCTCTTGGGTGGCATGAATGAACGTTGGTAACGGCGCACACACACATACACACACACGGATATGTATTGCGACAAAGTCAAGGAACACGAGCTGCTGCCGTTGCCGCTGCTACTTGCTCGTTATCGTAGCTGCTTTATGCCTTGAACCATCCACGTTTGTTACACCTCCGAGTGCGCCCAAATGTACTATGTTGCGTGCGTGCAATTGCATTTTAGTGCTGTTGGGCTGCTGCTGTATGTATATATGGCTCGTCGTGTGCCCTGCAGTGTCTTCTTCTCTTATATACGTATAGAGCTTTCACGAGCCACCGCGACGTAGACGGTCTCTCTCTCTCTCTCTCTCTCTCTCTCTCTCTCTCTCTCTCTCTGTCTTTCAGAGTGTAGTTGCCCTTATCTGTGCATTACGATCCAAAAGCCTTCGTCGTCGGGAGTATTCAGCTATATATGTAGGTGAGCTGCTCGACTAGCCGAATAGATTTAAGTGCTATCAATTTCAAAAGGCCGAGTCGTTAAATATATAATAATACCGCGAAAAGCTCATTGTGCATTTCAGTTGTTCAGGAAAAAACACGCATTCTCAGCTTTCGACGATGATTTCCTCAAAATATACCACTCTCCGCGACAGGACCTGTTACAAAGTTCGTACATTAGGCGTTTCAAAAATAACCCTCTATTTTTTGCTGCTCGGAGGCTCGGTTTTTCCCTCGTACGCGTACAACGCATACGCGAGTCTGTCAAAAGTGTCAGTCCAGGTATACGCGCGCTACGTTTCACTCGACGTGGAAAAAAATGAAGCAAAAAATATCTCGTGTCTCGGAGCGCGTTAGACACGTGTTATGTACGTACTAAGCCGCGCGCGTCGGGGCTTTGGCGTTCGTGAATAAATAATAAAGATTCGAGAGAAGGGACGAACGCGTCTATCAGGGGTCTGGATCGTGAGCGCGCACGAAAACCGCAAGCGAGCGAGAAGGCAACAAGACAAGTCAGGAACTGACCTGAGACCGCGCGCGCTATAATCCACTTTCGGTGCGGCTCGTCAATTAAAAGGGTATTGGCAGTCTCTTTTGCTTCGCTCGCGCGATACTATATACACTAACGGGTAGACGCGTGTTTATACATTTCATGTGGAGCATGTCCGTCGGCTGATATCGAAGCGTATCAAAGATTCAGAATGTCTGTGCTCTCACCTACGCTAGGAAATAACTTATGAAAATCGATAAAAAAAAACCATAAGCTGAGAATATAATTTGTCAATCCCCGACGTTACGATCCGTGTTTGTAATATTTTTACATCATTCATTTTGGTTCGAACGTATAACGAAACTCGATATCGATTACGAGTAAAAAAATGAAAACAACCGCGCGCTTCGATGCTCTTATCTCAACACCAGGCGAGGGGGTCGACTCTCTCTTAACTCATCTCGACGATCGGGTCCGTACATTTAAGCATATAATACGTATTCGAGCGACTGCGTGCGTGTACAGGATCGACCGCAGTGCACAATTTTGTAAACGTGTCGAACAAGATGATACTCCCTGTGTATAGGGCGCGTTAATCTCTCGTCGCATCTGTACTGCACGCGAATCGTGTGCGTGCAATTTTCATCGACCAGGTGGAATGCGCGAGGCGTAAAACGAGTTCTGCGCTCTTTGCGAAAGACGATGCGCGCGTGTGCCCCGAACGCACCTCCTTTTTTCGTCTTCTTCTTTTTTTCTCAACTCCAGCTCGAGGTTCGATGTAAAAACACCTAGCGCGCAAGTGCGTGTGGATTTGCGCGGGGGCTTGTCGAGATAAATTCGCGCCGAACGGATAAATGCCGCGCGGACTCTCGCGACGCGACATCGGATGATGCCCATCTGGTGTCCTCCGCGCTTTGCGAAAGAAAGATGTATAGTCGTCGATATACTCGCGCGCAAAAGATGAGAAAGTAATTACCAAAGTCTTTAACAATGCATTCACTTTTGAAAATGAAGTGGCTCGTTCGCTTGCTCGCTCGAGCTCGTTCGACCCATAGCAGCATTCGCTTTCAAGTTGAAATATAAATTGCTTATTAAAACTTGGAATTTTGCAAAGTCATTCGGCTTAATAATTACTAGGCCATTATGTATGGGCTTTTGGGTGGGGGGTGGAGAAGAAGAAGTGCAGCACTGTTCTTCTTCTTCTCCTCGAGGATCGCGCGCGCGATATTTTCCAAGGCATCGCGCCTCTTATTCCAAATCGTCTCTTCTTCTTGGCCTCGGAAGTTCCGAAATAATCTACTGCGCAGTGTATCCAATATATTCCTCATTAGGGTACTTTATCGAGCGAGAAAGAGCCCGAAAGCGCAAGGAGCCTAATACGGATTTCATTGGTAATTGATGAAAAGCTCTCTTTTGTTCCATGCGCGCGGGCGAGAAATCTTCGTAGATTAAGCAAAAATAAAAAGGATATTATCGTGGAGATGATTCAAAAGTATATGTGCGGCGGACAATGTGCTCCGCGAGTCAAACTTCAAGCTTATCTTACGAGCGAACTCGTGTTGGGTTTTTTTGAAAATTATACGCTCGACGGGATAATTTAATTTTGTTTACGTGCCAACGCACACTTATTTGCTGATACTAATGCTTCTCACCTGTTTATATTCATTCGATAGCGTGAGCACACGCGTTCCATACGAGGAAGTGAGCGAGGGACAGTCTGGGACTCCGCCACCGCCGCTACTAGGGAATTTATCGTTTGCGCCCGGCGCGATGCTGCGCTGCTGCGGCTTTTCCCACTGGAGCTACTATAAGTATATGCTTGCAACGCGCGCGTATATACGACGGCGGCGGCGGCATACGCAGCGAGCCCAGGAAATGAATTGTTTCGTAATGCTGCTAGGCAGTTTACGACACTTTGCCCCGTTGCTAATTCTGCATTACTACTGTAAATTCATAATGAACTCGTGTAGCTTCGATGTTTATACGCTTGTGCTTTTAATTTTTTTATGTAATTATACTCTTTGATTTACGCGGGCAATTTGTTTTTATAAAAGTCGTTGGCGTAAGCTTGGAACTTACGTATGCGTGAAATATGCTTTGGTTTGATTAATGTGCAAGGCTATTATGGTGTTTTTACGAGAACTTTTTTTTTAATTTAAGTCCCCTTGAGCGTCAATAATCATATAATTATCCAACATCTATGCACTTTCTCATTGTTTGTGCAGTATATATTCACTGCTAATTTTTCCGATAAATTAATTTTCGTGATAACTATAGTATAGCTGGAAAAAATAATGAATTAAATGCAGCACGCCAATTTTTCATGAAACTATTGGATACATCCGCCCAGTAATACGAGTCATCTTCGCTCTCCAGGATTTATAATAATTGTAATAAACAGCCGAGGCCGATGAACTCGTGCTCTGGAACTTTCTTTTTTTGTGTCTTAGGCTATTTCTTTTATGCTATTTTTCATACCCAGTGGCCCGAAAATTAATAAAACTTTAAACGCGCTTTTCTCGAAACCACGTATTCTGAATCGGGCGGCAAGATATATCAAAAAGTATTGCACTTAAAGATACACTTTTTTTTTATTTTAAAGCTAAATAAATTGTCTGAATCTTGAAACCAAACATATTTTTAAATTTTTATTATTATTATTTTTTTGTGCGTTTCAATCAGCCAAAAAAGGGCGAAAAAAATTTTTTTTCCGAAGTTCGCCATTTTATCAATTTTTAATTATTTGCAATTATTTTGGTTCAAACTCCAGTAAATGTCATCTAGTGTAAGAGAAACTTCGAATTTTTGGTTTTTGACAAAAACTAAAGGCGCTAGCTTTCCGCCCGTTGAGGTAATTTTTTTTTAACACAACCTCCATAAAACGCTGCTAGGGGATACATAATTCGATATTTTGGTCTGAAAAAATTTGTAAATATAGTTAAATACATACTTTATAAGTACTAAAAAACTTAACTGCATTATTTACTTTTTTCCACGAAAAAAAAATCACGAAAAACACGTCATTTTTGAAGCGCTAGATGAGAGCCTCCCCTTAATTGAAAATGTCATGATATTAAAAGTTAAAGAAATGTTAATTTATGTTTGTTAATAAAAATACCAACCTTTTTATTCACCTCATTTTTACTAGTTGTACTTGTGTATACAACTGCAACAGAAAAGAGATGCGTAAATCGACGATGTTTTTTTTTGTCGAGGAAAATTTGTGTTTCTCTTCCGGTGCTTATATGCTGATATAGGCATATACTTACCTTAACTATTTTAGTCTCTAAAATTTTTTGCTTTTTTTCTTTTCTTTTGCAAACATTCATAATGATGATATTTGTAAGAAATCAATAAGCCGCCACGAACTGTGAAAAAAGATTAGTAACTCGAAAATTGAGCTGCACTACTGATTTTAAACATTTTTTAGCTTTAGTAATTGCTTAAGAAATTACTTAAGTATTTACTCAACTCTAGTTATTACTTTACTGATAACTGAAGTCATTACCGAACTTTGGTTATAACTTGAGCAGTTACTCAAGTAATTACTCAAGATATTATTCACGTGAGAGATAATCATTTCTTAGAATTTTACTTGAGCTTTAGCAATTACTTAAGCTCTAACATAATAAGCTGCTTGAGTATTTTAGTCCAGTTGGGCTGCACGTTCGTGCTTTGTCTTGTACAATTTTTTTTACTTTACCGCTTGCAGATTTAAAAATTTAAAGGTACTCGCCACCTAGCGGCAGAGGCTGAAAGTTGTATTGTTTTATTCAAAGTGTTCAAAGTTTAAACTTTTTTGAAACAGAACTTGGCCTATTTTACTATGTGTGGCTGTCTAAAATTAGTAAAAACTGTCCTTGTGGGTCTGATATGTTGAAAATGTATATTTAATTGCTTTGTCGGTGCCCCAACTCATTCGGCCGTTTTTCAAATCATCTATCATTCGGTCAACTTCATTCACATCTTCACGCATAAATCCATAGCCACCCGCTCCCGGTTTATGTTGAATATATTGGTCTTGAAGGTTTGTGATTCAAAATGCTGAGCTAAGATCGATCAACATGAATACCACCAAAGCGACGAAACTAAAAACGTTAAAAAATAATTTATTAGATTATATAGATTCTGTTATGTATGTCTGTAGAAAATGGTCTGAAATTTGGACAACAAATAATTTTTTTCAAAGTGGCATCATAATGATTTATTCTACTTTTAAGTTTACTATTTATGAATATATTTTATTTAAAAAAATATATTAATAAAAGTAATAAATGAAATGTATACTTACACCAAGAACAACTTCGAAATTTTTTTGTTTTGCCTTTGAGCTCGTTCGAACTGTGAAGCTTTTGCAACTGATGAATGCACTCAAACTGCAAGCTTATCAAAATTAAGTTCCGGAATAATAAACTATTTATCACAATCGACTTGTCATAATTAAATACTTCAGTCAATTTTATTATAACACATTCATAAGCTTTAATTAAATATGCAAAAAAAGTGATAAGATAAAAGAGTAGTAAGATATCATTTTAATTAATTTGACACCGGATGAATGCATCCGACATTGTAACAACTCAATTGCGATAGGTATTGGAAGAGCGCATTACAGCAGCGTATACTGCCACAACTTTATTGTAAATTGCGTAAAGCAAAGCGAATATTGTGATAAAATTGAGGATGAAACGATGGTCAGAACTCTCTGTAAATTCTCTATATATTCTTCAGGGTAGTCTTGCGCTTCTTTTGAGCTAGCTCGTACAGTTGTTGTGTGGGTCTAAAAGTTATACCATTTCAAATAGTCAATCCAACTCCGTAGTAAATGCTAATTTGTTCGTGTTACAGATGTAAAAAAGCAAAATCAGTACGATCGACTATTATTTTTAAAACAATACAAACTTTCGCACGAATAAGTTTTGAATCATGTGTTTTCGCTTTTTTTTTCACTCGATAGTCAAATCGGTTACGTACGCATTCATATATGAATATCGAACGAGCGAGTTTTAAAGAGATCGTCGTCTGGAGCACGACAGTCCGCGTGCACACGAGAACACTCACGCTCGTCCATACATTCGTAATAAGTTTTACGATCTTTCCACTTTTGTGCAACGAACTAGCTCGTGTGGGCGCATACATAGATATCTTTAATATTCAAAATGACACGGCTGGCCATAAAACGTCCTGCTTTTCTTCTCGCTTTCCCTTACTTTTTTCTCCTCTATTTTCGGTTCGGTACAAGCGCGATGACCCATACACGCGTATAATACGATTCTGCACCCATACACCACAAACACTACTTCTGCTACTACTACGGAGCGCACGAACGCGACAAATTGTACCGTCATTTTTATTTCGAGTACGTTATACATCTATGAGAGCCGAAGGGGTTGCGCCTGGCGTATTTTCAGTCGAAGTATATACGAAATCAATTCCTTACGCAGATATATCTTCGATTTCGATTCGTCGAGCTTTTAAAATCGCTTCGCTGACTCTAGATATATTTAGTTTCTTTCAAAATAACGTTTCTGTGTATAGGCGTGTGTCGAACAGGTGATAAATTTCTCGACGAGATTGATATTTTTGTGTTCGATGTCGAAAACTTTGTCGCCACTTGCGTATCGTCGTGCGTGCGATAACTTGTCAAAGCGCCTAAATTTGTAATAATTATTTAACAACCCGCTGACGAATGGGTCGAACTAATACGTACACGCACACACTCACTCGCTACTGCATCATTGAAAATGTTCGATGGCTGATGGATATAGACTTACCGGTGCGTAGAGTATAGATTAGGACAAGTTTCTTAGTGCTGTGTGATTCGACCAGCGCAGCAGGAGTAATAGCCAAGCGCAAGGGTAACGCATAATGGTAATGTAGTAATTGTAGCGAGACTACTACTATACTGCTATAGCTCGAGTGCAATGCCAGCTACAAACGATAGGATGAATCGTCCGCATTAGTCAACATCAGAAATGAGCGCGAGAGACTGATGGAACTTCCTGCGCTGCGTAGTTGGGAAATGTTTGAGAGCTGTGTGCTCGCAACGGTAATTCATCTACATCTCCTCGTAGTGCAGTTCGCTTGTGACACACGACGCTGGTGTATGCGCGCACGGATCACTCTCGGGATCGGGAATATCGTCGTTGACTATAAGATATTGATAGGTGATCGATGCGTAAACGCAAGCTTGTACCGCAAAGTTCGATAATGAATTATTTTTCAATGTTCGTACGGTTAATTTTCTTAAAGTTAGATCGCGACTAAAAAGTATATACTATTTTCCTCCTCAAAACTGAACGCCAAGTCTCCCAGCTAGATGTGGGTGTATAAGCAAGATAGATGCTTTTTTTGCAAGCTTCCATCCTATATATATACAGCATATCTTTTACTGCCTCTTCACCTATACCTAGTGTACATTGGAGAGAAAAAGCTATATACAATATGAAATACGAGACTGGCTGGGACGCGAGCGCGATCCCATATAACAGCGACAGCGGCGGCAGATCTTTTTCGCGGCTTGAGCTATCGACTGCTACTTCACTGGACATATATACCGAGGCGTGTACTTACCCAATTGCTTCCGAATCGTTTCTTCGGCGTATAAACATTCTTGCGCCCGGCCAGCCACCATGGTCTATATACCGTCTCTTCTCCCGATGTATTTTCTTTTTTTACTTTATAATGGTATATGGCAGGACGCGCGCACACACTTGGCTCTTTTAACCCTCCCGCGCGATATCGACTTATCTTTATCTCGTGCAATTCGCTCCGACACTATATATATTTCTGGAAGTTATAGCTCGCTCGGAAATATACACTTTACGTATATTATACTTGTTTACGCTCTCCTTTCTCGCGCGCTCGTATCTTCTCGAGCGTACATTGAAATTTCATACACAGAAATGCGAAAAAGAAAGTACGTGATATTAATTTTTGAACGTCATCGTTTACAAAAATTAAATCTCATGACCCGGGGATGTTAATTAAGAGAGCCCGAGAGCATTTTGCTAACTGCGTTCGGTCCTACTATACTACTACATTCTGCGTAAACATCGTTGTCGCGCGCGCACAGCAGCCCTCGTCTCGCGCGCGAGTCAATACGAGTTTATTTTACAAGCTTTACGAGGCAAGAAAATTACCACTCCTAATTAGGATTTAAAATACTCTCAAGCTGGGCGACAAAGTAATAAGCATTAACATTTTGCTTTACACGGCGCGCGCAGAGAGCTATGTCGGACTCGAAAAATTTACTATTCATAAATTCTCTTGTTTTTATCCCCTTTATTCAAGAATGTGCAGTGGCCCAGCGCGCGCGGCGCGCGTCAGCTACGACATCTCTCTCTCTCCCGTTTCCCGGCTCTGAGCCATGTCCCGTTGCCGCTGCTGCCTGACTCTCTTTTCTCTGCGCTATTTTATTCCCAGCGCTCGTAAAAATTTAATGGGCTACGGAGGAAATTAATTTCGCTATATACGCACAAGTTAAAGCTGGAACCTTGGGCTGCGGAACTATGGTACAGTGTAGTGGTAGTAGGCAGTAATATTAGAATAGCACAACTACGGACGGACGGCAAAGATTCGAGTTGAAGTGACTGAAATTTCATAATAAGATGTTTGCAAGGATTTTTATAAGAGTTCTTCAAACTGCCAGCAGCGCGCTGTGTTGCAGCAGGACCGATCGATCGATCCAAAAAGTTAAATACAAAAAGTTGAACATGCTCTTTCGATGATTGCGCCCTCCTCTTGTGATAAAGACAGTTTTCGTGTTCATTTTAAAACGACTTCGTGTATATAACGATCAACAATTAACGGCAACAACTGGAATGAGAACAGTGCGGCAAAGTCGAGCGAATTTGGCCCTCGAAATAGTCGTTTACTGCGGATGCGATCGCGTGCTCCACTATTTGGAAGACAGAACGAGATCGTGTACAGCTCACGTGGTCCCCGGGCTAGCTCGCGCAGGCAATAAAATGCCCGCGCGCGAACGACAAGTTGAAAACTTGCATATAGCCGCAGTCCTAGGAAACACGCCACAGTTCATTCGGTCAAGCTGCGAAAGTAGGAAATTAAGGGTCGGCGATAAATCCGCGATGGTACATACGAGCTTGCGAGCTTAATGTCTGACTAAACCTCGAGCTTGCGCGGCGGCGGCAAGTTGGCTCTCTCGTCGTCGTCGTCGTGCGCGAGGCCAGCTTGACGACTTAGCACGAGCAGTTAACCGGGCAAATGGCCACAAGCTGAGTCGAGGTGATAGCACGCCCGGCAGCAGAAGCAGTAGCAGCAGCAGGACTAGCTCGGCCAGCCCAAAGGTTATCGAAAGAGAGAAAGCTCGTTTCCCTTTCGTTTTGTGCCTTCCTTATCTTTATCTGTTTCTACTGGGTTTTATACGACTGCTGCTGCTGCGGCGCAGACAGAGAAAAGAGCCAAATCCCGTACATGTTTCTCACTCGCCGCGTGTAGCGTTATCGTGTTTGATGACTAGGCGCTCGACTACTGTGCCGATCCGTAGTTGTGGCACTTTTTCACCCGATCACCTTGTCCATCGCTGTAAAAGGTGTGTGTGTCTGTGTGTTCCAATTCGTATAATGCTATCCTAACGCTTGTTCGCTAAAAAGTATTCTCTCTTTTTTTCACGATTGAAATTTCATGTAAGAATTTCCACTGTGGCACATTAGTTAGGGATTATAAGGGAAATGGCAATCGTTTCGAAATGTTTTGGATTCAAGTTATTAGCCTTTTTTTTTCTTAAAATACTTTGCGTTTTTATTGAATATAAAATCTTAAATTTACATTTGGTGCAATTAAATTGCTTGTAATCTACATAATAATTCGGATTCGGTGGCAAAGTAATCTGGGTTAATTATGGCCTGGATGATCACAAAGTTCCTTGGTTGTTGAAAATGTCTGTCATCTCTTGAGGGGTATATTCTCTTGTCTCGGTGCCCCAACTCATTTTGCCGCTTTTTAAATCGTCCATCATTCGCTGGACTTCCCTCATGTCTTTTTCGAAAAAGCCATAGCCACCGAAGTTGTTTGGCTCAGGCCATTCTGCTGAGCTAAGTCCGATCAACACGAATATCGCCAAAGCGACGAAACTAAAAAAAGTTAAAAAATTCTTTATTAGATTATATAGATTCCATTATGTGTGTCTGTAGAAGATGATCTGAAATTTGGACTACAAATAACTTTTTACATATGTTCAAAGTGGTATCATAATGATTTATTCTATTTGTAATTTTACTATTTATGAATATATTTTATTAAAAAAAATTAATTAAATAATATAAAAAAGAAATGAAATTTATACTTACACCAAGGACAACTTCGACATTTTTTCGTTTTACTTTTGAGCTCTTTAGAACTGTGAAGCTTTTGCAACTGATGAATGTTCTCGGACTGGCGTGCGTATTTATACTAAAATACTAGTTAATTATCATCGGGGGCGTTCTACAATTAGCTTATCAATAATCAGTTCCTGTTCAGTGAATATTGTCGTATAATCGACGCGCCACGCTGTGCAGACAGAGAAAAGAGCCAAATCACGTACATGGCCCTCACTCGCCGCGCGTGCAGCGTTATCGCGTTTGATGACTAGGTGCTCGACTTCCGCTCCGATCTGTATAGTTGCGGCACTTTTTCACCCGATCACCTTGTCCACTGCTGCAAAAAAGAGTGTACAATGCTATCCCCAACGCTCGTTCGCAAAAAAGGATTTCACACGATTACTCTCGGTAATCGCGCGAACGCAGCACCGATTCGTCTCCGAGTGGCTGCGGCGAGCTAACTTTCACGTTAAAAACCCATTTTCAGCGCTGCTCTATACAGGGCCGTGTTTATCTGCATTTAAACTCGTATCATTTATTTGTTTGTCATCGAGCGCGAATTTAAATATTTTGAAATATAAAAATCTAGAGAAGAGCTTGCAGGAGGCAAGGCATATGAAGCACAGACGCGAAAAATTATCATAAGTTCAGTGAGCATTAGCGTCTGCGGTGCTGCTGCTGCTGCTGCTGTGCTGTGCTGTGCGCGCACAAGAAAAATCACTGACATTGCAGCAAGCAAGCAAGTACTGTACCGCTACACCGCGAGACTTTACAATGGATTCTCTTGGCGCGAGCATATAAACACACTCACACACACAAACACACGTAGCAGCTTCAGCAGATGTGATATAAAGGAAAAAGAAAAGGGCGTGCCGAGAGCTGCAAAGGAGAAAAGCTTTAGCTTTGTGAAAAGCGCCAGGGCAGATTTCATTAACGGTATTGGTCCACCTACTACTACTACTACTACTACTACCACTGGGCGAATAAGTAAAACTGCAAATGGGAGGAGAGGACGTTGGCTGCTACAACGGAGATGCCCTATTTTCTAGTAAAAGCTCCCTCCCGCGTATATATATAAGAGAATTTGGGCACACGAGTTAATGGGTTAATCTGAAAGTCGATTAAGAGACCTTTCCACGTAGCTTATACAGCGTTGAAATGTCCAGGTTTACGTACAGTGTACGTAACGCAGTGTACGTCGTACACGAAGCCGAGTATTGCAGGACTACATTCTCAATGTACACATCGAGAGAAAAGCTCGAATACGACGCACGCACTCACGAAAAAGTGCGTTTTCATACGCGTCAATCAATCATACCGGAGCAAAGAGCAGCAACAGCAGCAGCAGCAACGACGCTATAAAGGCTCCGCGAGAGATACACAGCAGCACCACCAACCCCCACACCAGCACTCAAGGTTTTTCACTCAAGGTTGCAGGCAGCGATATACCATGCGTGCAGCAGGAGAATATCCGAGACGTCGAGAGAAAGAGGCGCAGATCGTAAAAGCCAAGAGAGTGAGAGAGAGAAGTTGAAAAGGATGGGACGAAGATTTCCTTTGGTATATATATGCGCGCGCGTGTGTATAGCAGCAGCGCAGCATATAGCAGCAGAGATTCACCGAGACGTTTACTACGTTTGCCTCTGCCCTAGCCCTGTATGGGTGTCATTTTTTCTTCTGCAGTCTCGCATGCTCGTGTGTGCAGCGGTACTACTATTCCCCCGGCTACATACACGGCGGAGCGCGGAGATTTACGAGAGCTCGCGCACACGTATGTGTGTCTGTATATACGCTGCATAAAGGATCGTAAACGACAACGCCCTTATACCGCCTCGAAATCGCCCTGCATGCGTTACATGTACATGTATATAGGATATAGCTAGAGGACGCAGTACGCACGCATACACGCGTGCACGGGATGATGGCGCCGTTAGGAAAATTCTCCTCCTCGGTGTATACGCGCATACAACACACGAGAGCACACATGCGTGTATGTGCACGGCCTCTCGCGCGCTCAGTGGCGCTGACATTTTTTACTATCCCATTTCGCGTGTGTGCCAGGCAGGCAGCGGATATTATAATACGTACAGCGCCGAGCTCCAGATTTAACGAGTTATATCTGTATATCGGTGTGCGTGTGCGCGTGCCTACGGTCGCTGCGCACTGCCATGCTGCCATTATATTCACGCCAATTAAAAGCTCCACTCGAGCACAGATCTCACTCTAGCTCTCTATGCTCTGGATTCGACGATGCAAGCGCGCGCATACGTATAACATATACGCGCAGTAATAACAGCTCTCTCTCACTCTCTCTCTCTCTCTCTCTCTCTCTCTCTAGAGCTGAGCTGCTCTTTCGCCGCTGTACAAGCGTGCAGTAATATAAGCCCGAAGCTTGCAGCGCTCGCAACTGCTTCTCTCTCTCTCTGTTACTTTTGTACACTTTTGTGCGCGTACAATAGCGCGCGCAGAATCCGTTTGAAAAATTTGACCTTGAACGAGCGCGCACAGGGCTCTTTTGCTACGTACTCTTCGCGCAATATTCGAGAGGGTCGCTGTTTTTCTACTCTTGCTTTCGTTCTCCCTGCAGCCTGTGCCTATAATATCACTCGTAGCCTATAGCTGTTTTAGCCTATAGCTAGCTTTAGCGGAGAATTAAGCGCTTTTTCTCCGTTGTAATATACGCGCGTCGCCGCGACCGCAGATATAAATCAAAAAATATTGTTTTTATCGCGGAAGAAAAGAGAGCCGATGCATGCAAGCAAGCATCAACCGTGTGCTCTAATGCGCGCGTTTACGCTACGCAACGCTATTGCACATTCTTCGCCGAAAGCTTCCAGCCCTCTTGTATTCCAGCAAGCGGACGATGTTGCGCGCTCGATGTAATGGCTCGCTCGCTCGTTTTATATCTATACGCGAGCGAGGCATTTGCAATTGTCTGCTGATTTCTCCTTTTTTCTATCTCGTATATTTCTCGTCGTCGCAAAAAGAGGGAAGAAAGAAAGAAAGAGAGAAAGAAAATAATGAACGATTAAAACGAGTCCAGAAATGCCGTATTGCCAGCAATTTGTAACGACCCTCCTGTATGTATAGAAGTGCTCCCGCCTAACAACAACGTATATACAGAGCGTCGAATTGACTATATTGGACTATAAGAAGGCGCGCGCACACACATACACGTATACACATCCCCGTCGTAGGGCTTCGCGTAGGGCAAACTTTGTAGGGCTTGTTGAGAGAGAGAGAGAGAGCTGCGCACGATGCACCGCACGCACGCAGGGGGGCCCTACTATAGATGCCTCGACTTCTTGAACTCGCGCGACAATTTTTTTTTCTTTACTTTTTTGCCTCTTGCTTATATCATCATTTCAACGATTTAACCGAAAAATTACACGGCCGAGCCGTTTGTCTCAATAGGATTAGCTCGTATTTATAGTTTGTCCGCGTACATACACATAAACATCAATCGATTGTTGAATGATTCCGAGAAAGCTCCGTTGCTGCTGCGCCAAAGCCATTTTTCTCAGAAAACTCCGTATTGGCGTACAAGGGTTGAAGACGTTTTGTGTAAACACAGTAATCGCGCTGCTGCTCGCGCTTCTTACTCATACTCGAGCTTTTGCGTACGAGCTCGTGCATAAATATATACGCAGCAGTTTATATATACGCAAAATTGAAAATTACAAATTTCATCGATAATAATTCATAACGAAGGCGTTCGCGTCGGTGCGGCCATTATTTCGTGCATACAATAAAGGAGTCCTCGTTACATTATACGTACGGGGATTTACGCGTCGCACCTTCGAAGTCATACATTTTTGATCTCACGAGCTGTTGCTGTTGCTGCTGCTGCTGGTGGCGAGATCGTACACGAGGGCACAAAGGGGTGTTCGAACATTACACGAGCGCGTGCTGCAGCGGCAGCAGTAAGATGCGCGCTATACTACAGCTCACAGACAATATCAACAGCAACAGCGGCAGCAGCAGCAGCAGCACTGGTTAATATATTGTCTGTAATATTGCGCGCGTCGGCGTCGGCGGTGGTAGCAACAGACTCTCTCTCTCTCTCTGGGTATATAGTATAGAAGCAGCAGCAAACGTGGCGGTTATGTCGAGGTTTTGGGTGCGATGTACTACTATACGTATACATACATACATACATGGGGCGCAGGACCGTACGTAGTATAAGCTGGTTACAAGAGAGAGAGAACAGCGCCTCAAAGATGCACTCGAGCAACGGCAGCGGCGGCTTTAACATATATATATATACCCGTGCGCAGGGCTGGCGTCGTCGTCGTCGCTGTATGGTATATAAGGGCTCAACGCGCGGGCGCAACAACTACGCGAGCTTACTACACGCGTATATTTATGTAGAGACCTGCACACACCGATGCACCATCAGGCGTCGGGCGCGCTCGAATAGTAATGATAACAATAATAACGCCAGCGCAGCTCAGCTCTGCCACTCTCGGGTATACTGCCGTATACATATGTAATACATACATACGCCTCGCGTGTGCGCAGCAGCAGCAGCATTATATACATATGGTATATATGGATGCACGTGTGTGTGACACTGTGTGTGTGCTGCAGTCGGTGCACCGCCGTATCTTGGCTCGGCGATCGATAATATGTGTATGTATATATACTAAAGCGCACAGAGAGCACAACGATCTCAATGCGCCTTGGCACATCATCCTCGCGAAAGAGAATGAGTATGCGAGATGATGTAGTGGCGGCGTTGGCGGTGGTGGTGGAGGGGCATAAGTGCGCAATCTCAAGACAAAGATTTTAGCGTATATAGCTCACAGGGCTCTCTCTTATATATAAGGTATTTTCGAGTCCTACGGCGCTCCGTGCTCCGCTGTGCCGTGGGATGCTGTACGTATAGCAGTAGTAAACGCGCCGCGCGCGCAACCCCTTGATTTATTCAAAAGGGGAACCGGTATCAGTCTTGTCTCGTAGTAACAGCAGCGGCAGCACGTGGTCACTTTGATTAACGATGTCAATTTTAGCCTCTTCATTCTTCGCTCGCTCGCCGAACTATTATATTCGCGAGAGAGAGAGAGAGAGCGAGAGAGCTGGCACTGGCGCAAAAAGCATAGAGAGAGACACGGAGCCGTTTAGATTAAATACGAAACGTAGGTATGGTAACACGCGTTATAATACTATCGCTCGCAGCTCTCTCCGAGCTATATTACGTATATATACGTCGGACATATCGTATATGCCTCTCTCTCTCGCAAGCACACACGGTTATTATTATTCATCGTGCGACCTATTATTCATCGAACTTTATCGGCATCGGTGCACAGATTTTCGAAATACGCCGCTGCTATATAGCTGCGGCCACGATTAACGTAAAATACGGACAGGCGGATTCGTCCCGTTTAATGTGCATTGTATTTTATTTTTAAGTCAACTCCCTTCATGCAGACTCGATACGCACGTAAATCTCGCGTTATTATTTTTAATTTCTTATTGTTACCGGTGCAATGGATAGGGATTTATACCGGTGTGTAGCACCCGCAGTACCACACAGATAGCATCTTTGACGCGATTCTAAAAACGTCGCGCGCGCGCGCCTAAAAATAACGACCCTTATCGCTGCGCCACGATATCGAATGTACGCCGTTGACGGCTGGCGCGCGTGCAGCTCCACCGATGACTTGCGAAGTACCCTCCCTCGGACCCTCTGCAGCAGAACGAGGTATAAATAGCAGGTACTTTGTTACCGCAGCCTAATCAAAGCTCGAGGGCTTTAATACGCGTCGTAGCGGTAGGCTGTGTATAGTAGTAGTAGTTTTATATGGTTGACCACAAAAGCGTTGTAAAAGTCGAGGAACGCGGCGGCATATAAATACTCGAGAGCGACCGTAGAGCTGGGGAGGGACTGTGCGCAACGGTAGCCATCCTCTATATAGCGTAGTATAACAGCAGAAGCAGCAGCAGCAGTAGTGGCGGCGTCACCCGAGTAATTACAGTGTGATTTATAATGATGGGGGCTGTTATATATTTCTCTCTCTCTCTCTCTCGCTTGCTCGCGCTTTTGCTCTACATATATTCGCGCTCGTCCTGGCGCTTATAGTAGTGGTATGGAACGAGCCTTAACTTCTGCGCGTGCTATATAATGTAGGACTCGCTTGACATGCTCGGAACGCGACTACTACTGCTTCGTTAATGGAATCATCAGATTGAGAGATTCGTCGTCGTCGGCGACTAGAGAGAGAGAGAGAGAGAGCAACTATCATTCGCATCTACGTTTTAATATGTGTGTATGTAATAGGTTTTAGTCAGCTGTTTTAATTTCATGTCCTCGTTTTCATTCAGCACCTAGTAGTGCGGATAGTAGAAGATGCTAATCCCAAAGTACTATCGCTGCTAGCTGCTATCAGCGATTTAACGCGTGTGTCCTGTCGAAACGTTTTTGTTTTACCGAATCTTACCCCGGTATATTACCATAAAATTTTGGGATTGAATGAAACTCAAAGTGCGAGTAAATGAATGATAAGAATCGCATTTGTGTACGTGAGCAATTTTAGCATGATTTATTATCACTCCTAAACACGCGTTCATTTTGTGGTAGCTGTCAAAATTCTCTCTCAACCGTATAGATCATTGATCGTCATAGCAGACTTAGTCATTTATATGACTTAATTTTTGCGGCTTCATCTTTCTTATCATTATAAAGTATACACGAGTCATTGCACTCGATCTAACGTAAACACAATCCATTTCGTTCACCTGTACATCGATCCCACTGTTTACACATCTCGGCGCTTCTATTTAAATACACATCGTGTATTCTTGTATATACTCAACAATGCGCGAGCTTTACATGTATTAATAAGGGAAGAGGTTTCGGGGTTTTGGCGCTTACGACTATGCAGCAAGATCTCTCTCTGTCTGCTCTACGGGAAATTGTAGCGAGCAAGTTACGCTGCAATTGCGAACGCTGCGCTATTCCGATGTGTATACTGGCGTTTTGTTGCGCGAATCTGCTCTTATCTACTACGACGCCGTGTTTGACTTTAAAGCGTGTAATCGTTTGAATGTAAGTTAATGGCCTCGTTGACGTCATATAAAACGTCGCTCTGATCGTTAGGGAAAAAATCACATCTAAATAAACGAATATAATTGCAAAGAATATTCGAGACGTCAAAGTATCAAAGTAAGCATCACGTGAACACGTCCATTGGCTCGATCGAGCGAGAGATTAATTTCAACCGATTCGGGCATTAGCTCGTGTGCACCCAGCAGAAGGTCATGGACACGAAATTACACATATCAGCTTGCTACAACATAAGCGCGCGCGCGGTACATACAACATGAGCCGAGTGCGGTTCGCAGACAAATCCATCTTTTGCCGTGTGTATACACATATGGGATATGCAGTCCTGAGTGCTGATGCAGCAATACAGCTGCATCGAATCAAAGGGAGATCTTGTGGTTGCACACAGTTGAATATAATAATGCACGTGCACGCATATACGAGCCATGTCTAAGCCCCTTTCTCTCTAGCTCAAAATTTTAAATGGTATGGACGATGCGCGTATGATCGATCGACAGCCCCATGATATGATGCGCGTGCGTGTAAGCGTAATACGACTCGACCCCCGATACCTGTCGATATCGTTATAACGATCGATGTAATATTATATTAAACGCGTCCGAATTAATTAGACTAGTAGCTTTCTGCGTTGGCGATTACTTTTTTTTTTACCCGCGCGCAACCGACTAATTGATACGCCAAATATATGCACGATGATAACGGTGTTATACGCGTTTTATCGCAGTCTTATGTGCCTCGATCCCTATATACATGCATATCTTTTAATTAAGACATCGGCGAACGTATCGATCAAAGACTTCATCGCGAAGACGAGCCGCCGCGTAAAAACCAGTTACTCCTGACGAGTTCCACGCCGCTCCAGACGACCCGAGACTAAATAGCTTACGCACACAGTATATCGATGATAAATTAATAAATCAGCCGCGCTGATGGAATCGTTAAAAACATCCAGCGGCCCGAAGGCGTCTTTATCCTTGGGCTAAAAGATGTATTACTGTATATGTATCGATACAAAGGGAGGGGTGACATATTACGACGCTCATGCTCCCGAGGAATTTGCGCTTCCGCAGAAGCTCGAAAACGCAGCGGTCATACTATATAACTCGGGCTCTTGGGCACCCATGCGTGTCTCGAATCGATGATCTCGTGTGTGCGCGCCGCGTACACAGTAGTTGGTCCTGAGCTATTTTCATTATAGAAGTCCTAGAGAGATACGTCCTTAATCATTAGCGGACATTATATATAGCTGCGCGGATACGCTCGCCTATTCGGTTTTTATTTATATAGCAGAGGAACATATAATGGACATAACTGCGCCTCGGCTCACGAGCATCGCGCGCGAAATCGAAAAAGCAGCAGCAGCGGCTCTCGGGCTCTATTCCATTTACAATCTTCGCTGTATGTACGTTGTGTAGCGCGAGCTTCAATTTGGCGCAAAAATTGATTAAACTCGCACGCACTGTGCACTGCACACACCTTTGGCTGCTCATTTTTCTCTTTACTTTACTGTGGCGCGCGGGCGCTTCGTGTTATACGCATTACACGCGCGCGCGCAAGGCTAAATTATAGTGGCTCGCTCTCTCGCTTGCCTTTTGCGACGCAGCAGCACAAAACCTCCTTTTCTTTTTTCAATTCTTCTCTCTCTCCCTAAATCGAATTTGTGTTGGCCGCGTGCTCGTGTAAGGATATAATGCTAAGTGACTAATAAATTACTCAGCGAGTGTACGAGAGAATTTTCAGTCGGTGAGAGGAAAAAAAAAAATTGCATTTTTTTCGAGGGACAAACGAAACGTCGGGTTTTCGTGTTTCGCGTCGAGCTATACGTAAATTTCCTCGTCGATGTAGTTGTATACAGGCGCGTTCGCGCTATCGGTTACTAGTAACTATCGATTTGCGGTGTTTGGCGCACTTCGAAAAACCGAATAGTTTGTACAGTTCGATCTCTCTCACGCGATTGTTTTCCACACTTATCCCGCTTTGTAAGCTACTTTTTTCTGCTCTTTCGTAGCCCGTATTGCGGCTACGCGATACACACTTACGCCGATGTGTGGATTTTTCCGATCTATGTATACAATTTGTGCAAAATGACGCCATCCAGTTACGCGGCACCCTATACAGTAGTAGCTAGCGGTCGTTAAATATCAAAGGGAGATCGAAGCTCGCGTTACAATTTTCCTTCATTTTCATTTTATTTATATATCATTTTACCGAAACGAGCTCAGAGAGCTGATCCGCTGCTACCGCTGCTGCTGTATCGAGCATGTAAAGCCTGGGCTAACGTAAACCCGCTGCAGTGGAAACAGTCATAAAAGTAATGAAAAACGATTTACAGCGCAACGAGTTTTATACGTCTAAGCTGCACTGTGCGGCTTGTGGTGGTGCTGCCGCTGTTGCGCCTCGATCGCTTTTAAAAAAGACAATTTCGTGCATTTACAGCATTCGCGTATTACGTACGTACGTACGTACGGCTATATAAGCTCGCGCCGCCGCCAACGCCGTGTATATAAAAAGTTGCTACGAAATTGCAACAATTGAGTCATTTTATACCCCCGGGGTCTAATTGGCAATTTCCTGGGGGAAGCTCACTCTCTATTGGATACGTGCTGCCGTGGATCGAGGTGTATTATGTTAATCTTTATCCTCGGCTTCGATGCTTTTGTGAGTTGTTCCGCAATAGCAGCATCAGCCGCAGCGAATTAACCCCCGGGAAAGGCTTAAAGATCGAAATGATAATATATAATACTTAGAGCGCTGCGCCGCCTCGCGCGAATGATAAATAATTCAAGGTGAAAGTTGTGCTCGATTGCGCTGCAATTTGCGCGCCCCCCGAGAAAATGGATGAAATGAATTTGTAGGAGTAATATAAAGATAGTATAGTCATATACGGTATTACATATAGCTACGAGCGTGGAAAGCTTCTCGCGCCGCGTGGATTTCGTCGCCAAACGAGCGATAAGTGAGGTTACGTACGATCTCGTACCACTACTACCACCAAGAAGAGCTGCTGAGAGAGAACTGCAGCGAACTTTGTGCGAACCCATAAAGAAAGATTCATTACAACGATCGCTCCATTATCGGGCGAGTAAAAGAGCACATCGAGGAGTATCATAGCTTATAGTAGCATATATAGATGTAGGTGCGCGCGGACTATCATGCACCTTTTCGCATTACTCGATTGTGGTCGTTAACTCTCTCTCTCTCTCTCCGGGATAGTGTGCGCTGCTGCATTTCGGCGCTGCTATTTTCGGGTGAAACTGTATATGTGTGTGTGTAAGTACCGCCGGCTGCACACCTGCTCTTTTTCTAATTGAAATTTTATGATTGTTTTTCATTATAGGCAACTACCGCAGCTGACTCTCCGCATTGAGCCTGTGTGTATGTGTGTGTCGAGCGAGTTCACTTTTGTAATTAACTCGTGTTTTACGTGCCTAGATCCTATATATCGACACGAGAAGAGTGGGATTTTTTTCCAAAATAATCCGCTTTAGTCGTGGTTTATAGGTATTAGGCTCGAGGTTTTTTTGCTTTTTTTCAAGATTGTAATATTGCAATTCTTATCGTACGATTGTTTTGCTATTTCTTGCGTCGAAATGTCGAAAAAATCACAATATCGAGTCGGTATAGAATCATTGAATAATTAGCGCATCGTTTCGATAATTTTCGAGGAAGTATGAATTCAATCGATTTGAGCTTAGAGAATATTATATTGTACATCTATTCTATTATTATAATCGGCTTATCGGATCGAAAATTTATTGTTTAGCGAACGAAACGCGCGCGTGACAACGGTGTATATATTTGTTTTTCTTTTATTGTAATATCATAACGACGGGTTACGATTATGACACAATCTATCGTTATCAGTGAACCATTCGACTATTTATAATGCGGGTTTACGGAAATACCGAACGTGATTTTAAATATGATATAAATAAACTTCTATAATGAAGCTATTAATAAATGTGTAAACTCTCGGAATTAATATTCAATGATTAAACATTCGCTACAAATAATTGCGTGTAACCGTCGATGAACTTTTAATTCTTCTAGAATTATATATCTCATTTCGATGATAACCGAGTAAACACAGGCTACTCACGAGGTTTCTCGGAAATGTTTACTCGACACGAAAGTTTTCGAAAATTGTTTCACAGTCGGAAAATCTTTTCTGCGGCGTTGGTAATAGATTTTTTTTTGCTGCCGACGGAATATTGTAGTAGACGCGCGTCGGGAGTTTTCCCAGGCAAAAAATCTTTTTCTATTTTACCGTGCGCGCGCGCTGCCAGAACCGATGAGTTCCATGCAGATGGGCGGCAAAGAGATGGATGAAAAAAAAAAATAAAGAAAAAGAACACCGACGAAAAAAAAGGAAAGAAAAAAAAAGGGAGAAAGATAGAAAGCGATAGATCGAGTATCGCTGCCTCTGTACGGGTGCGCGTGCATGTCTGCCGTGCGAATGTGTTTGTGCTGCTGCTGCTTGCTCAGAAAGGATGGACCGATGTTTCACACTCAATCTCCTGCCACTCTCCGGCTCTTGCACCACCATCAGCTTTCCACCGTCAGGCACCCTCTTTCGTTTTTCCTCTCTCTCTCTCTCCCTCTCTTTTTCTCTCTTCCTTTCTAGCTCTCTCTCTCTCTTTCTCTCGCTTTTGCTTTATAGGTTTTGCGTTACTTCTTTCTTCCGAGGGATTGAGCTCTACTTTGCTCGTTTTGCCATAGCTAGCACTCTGCCGCGCGCGCGCGTAGCCCAACAAACGGATCATTTTCTGGCAAAGCAATTTTCACCTGCAGCCATCTCGAGTATTCGAAAAATTGTGTTGCAAAATCAATCGAACGAATTCGCGTTTAAAAATCATAGTAACACTCGATGTAACGATGCAAGAACATAAGTAGTCTTATCAAAAATATCCCCACATAAAAAAAGGTGTAAAAATATGTAAGCCTAGCTCATAGAACGAGTAATCGATTGGGGGAAAAAATTTAAATCGCCCGAACGTGATGTCGGCCAGAATAAAAAAACTACCGAACCGAAGTATCATTGAAGAAAGCTTCTTACAGCGGCATTGAAATAAATGTACATTGTAAGAATGTTACACGTTGAGCCGGGGCTACGTGAGAAAAAGTTTCATCTCTTTTCCATGAAGTTTTTCGTGCGCGTATCTACTACTACTCGATTCGCGCGCGCGCACAATCTGATTCGTCGCCGCACAAGTTTTTCTCGCATATTTTATTTTAACGAGTGAAAAATATCAGCTCCCAAATGTTCGCGTTCAAAATTGGACCAAAAAAAAATTGCATCTACCAGCGTGCAGTATGATTTACGAAAAAAAAAATAAGGTTAAAAATACACAGAGACTTACATTTATTTGATACGAGCAAGAACAGGGTATACAGCAAAGGGGCAAGACAAGGTGGGATAAAATTCAAGAGGCTAAGATACGATGCAACTGAAATTCGCAATCTTGCCTCTATATGCGCGCGCCGGGCGAAATGCGATGTCACGAGGAAAACGTCTCAGTCGCCGCGCGTGTATTATACCGCCGCACCACCGCAGCTAGTTCATATATACTGCATCTTTTGCTCCTTTGTCTCCTTTCCTGCACTTACGTACGTTATATACACAGCGCAGCTTCCTCCCATTCTTATGCTCGCACGCTTGTCGATAGGATTAACTTTGCCGCTGCAGCTTCTTTGTTCGTCGCGTAGCTTTTCTCTCTCTCTCTCTTTCTCTCGACGCTACTGCAGCAAAGTCCGGGCGTAGCGTGTATGTGAATGGAAAAACGACTAAACGACTTGTGGTACTACGCGTGGGCGGCGGACATGCGGGAGGACGTCCGTGTGAAAAATCGAATTGCCCTCGGCTTTTGTCATCTTATTATTTTCCCGGAAAAGTTGGTGAAAATAATGCACCGAACGTATATACACGAGCTTAGAATGGGTTTACATATAGGTAAAATAGGAACATCGCTCGCATTACTGCCCACTCAACTTTTAGTTCAAAAATCCCTCCGTATCATATATTTTTAGATATATATATCAAACGGTGTAGCCGACCCTCATTCTTTCACCTCTAGCCTAGCTTAATCGTCGCGTATAATGCACACAGCGGTGGGTAACACGAATACCATTATACCGTGCAAAAGACGCGCGCGAGGGCTTTCTCATTAACGGCTCTGCGGGTCGACAATGAAGAGTGGCGTGTAGCAGTAGTAGGTATACGAGTCGTCGTCGTCGTATGCGGACACTGCACAGCAGCAGTCTCTCTCTTGCGCTTCATTAACAGGGGAAAAGGCGAGAAAATAAGCACCTCGGCGCACACCGGTAATTGTACGTCACTCGCAGAGATTACAATCGTTCGTGATTGATCTTTGTCTTTTGAGGGCGCGCGTGTATACGTATAGTATGTGCGTGTGCGTGTATATAGTGGTCAAATTGAGGCAACTTGTCTGTCGCGCATAGTGCGTTTAAATTGTTTACAGAGTCGGGATCGTGACTAGATTCAATTTTCGCGCAATTTTATGATTCGGAGAAAAGTAGAATCGGATTTTTGAATCAGATGCAATCGAAAGTAGCATATCAATTTAATGAACATAGTGCAAGAGGAAATAGAATTCTGTTTTTTTTTTATAAATGTTTGCAAATGAAAATTTCTCTTGCCTTTGCGCTGTCGGCGTAACATGCTAAGTACTCCACCTATATATTATTCTCGTTGAAGAGCAGTCGATTTCTCTGCCCCTTTTTCTCCGAGCGAGCCTCAATCGTGGCTTGCATCATGGGCTGAGGGATTTGGGGACCACGTTGAAGCATTGAGATTTTGTATTCGAGTGAACCGCGTACTGCAGTGACTAGCGGTGCGCAGTTGCACGATCAAAGAGTTCAATTAATATTTACGCTAGTCCGGATATGTATGGCTGATTTTTAATGTCGTCTGTGTATACACGTTGAAGTATAGTAGGTAGATATTTCTTTGTAGATAATACATTTTGATCTCGACTATTTTATTATTTACAATACATCAAAGGTAAATATAAGTTTTTTGATAATAATAGAATAGGTAATGCAAGTTTTTTGCACTAATTTATTAAAAATATAGTAATTTGTGCCGGAAATAATTTTATTTTCCAACAAGGAGGACCTATTATTAGATATAGCCTACTTATGAGAAATAGAGAATTAGAACAACTACTCGTGTGCTGCAACAACTGCAATTATACCATAACAGAATAATATGTGGCCTTGCATATATTTATTTCATTCGAATGGCTGATAACACTACTAACATATAACTTGGCTAGTTTGGAGAACTGCAAGATTAACTAACAAGGGAAGTATAATATCTCTGGCTCGTGGTTTCTAATTATTCTCTTGGAGACAATTTGGGAATTAGATATGTATGCGCAATCTAACGCTTATTTATTTAAGCATCATGAGAAAATATCTCGCGATCATTATTAGAGCGAAAATTTGGGGTACTTGTATCAAGTAAAAAATTTAGACTAGTTTACATTCGCTTTTAATACCATTTCAATTATTTTGAATCTTCACCACTAGATAGCGACTACCATAATCTGTAAATCTGCAAGAGGCAAGTGAAAATTATTATATAAGTCACAGCTTCGAATCTAGCCCATATAATAAGTTAGTTCTAAAAGTCAACAAAATAAAAATCAAAGTTTTATGAAAGTATTAATTGTGAGCTTTACTTGAATGTCGTGAAAATAGAGAGAAGCTCAGTATCAGAAGTGCACCAGCAAATACCACATCTGAAAAAGTAGTAAAAAAAATGAAAGAAAGCAAGGAGCGTATACACGCGAGATGACTACGTCGACGGCGACGCAGGTTGTCAAAACTATTTGGATGAAACTCAAGTTAAGTGGGATGAAATTGGTAAACGGAGAGAGGTAGTGGAGAGACTAGTTGAGAAGACTCTTTGGGAAGACTGTTAGCTGTGAAGTGGTCGAGAGTTGAGAGTGACCATCCCCGACGACGTTGACGGCATACCTCATAGCCGTCGTCGCTAGTTTAAAGGCAAAAGTTGAAACATTTTTGCAGTTAAGGATTTCGAAGTGTCGGGGCCGGCGCTGTTGTAAGTCTCTGGCTCAGCTCAGCTCTCTCTTCCTGGACGTATACACACTAATACTACTAGTATGCGCCAGCAGCAAAAGCTCGTGAAAGCTCCGCAGGGCAAAACTCAGCCTCGCCAGAGTGTACAGCGAGGCGTGCGCTGAAAATTGACTCGGAAGTTCAAATATTTTCCAGTAAACGCTTCCGCTTTTGAGAAAGATTTGTATTGAGAATAGCCGTGCGCACGACCGTATCCTCCGCATTCGATTCGGGCGTGTGTATGTATAACCCCGAAGAAACTTATTGCCCCGAAGCTTAAAAGAAAGGAAGAGAAAAAAAATTACGAGTCGTTACCCTCGACGTATTTTAATATCGGGACATATTTTTGAGAGTCGCTCTCGATTGCACTCTGGTAGTTGCAGTAGTAGCCAATGGGCACTCCCCGACCGCATCGCACGACAGCGAAATCTAGCCTCAAAGAATGAGCCATAAAAGCGAGTTAGTACAAAGCTTTACATATCGCTCGTTTCGAAGCTGCTGCTGCTGCTCGCTATAACGAAGGAGGAAAGCTCGGCGCGGGCGCGTTGTAAATTCCATTGAAAACGGCTCGCCGCCTGTGTGCATACCTGGCCTGGCCCTGGTCGCGCAAACTATTGTGATTCTCACTTGTGCTCTTGCATACACACATACACACGAGGAGATGCAGGTGTGCGGGGCTCTCTCATAAAGTTCAGGAACGCGCCGAGCCAACCACACACGAGTACGTCTCATAAATTTCAAGCCCGAGCGCTGTCGCGCGCGAATCTTTTGCGTCGTGACTCTGGCCGTTAAGCCTATCGTTTGGGATCTCGCCGCCGCATACGACACGCCTCTGTATACGACGCCTCGCGCCGTGATCTTTATAATGTTTTTACTGATCCACCGTGCGCTTATGCGGTCGTATCTTTAATAACGTTATTTTACTCTTTTTAGTCAGATTTAAAATAATGATTCTAAAAAAGACTTTTTTCTTCACATTGTAAATTCTATATGTCATTAAAAATGAATTTTTTTCTGTTACAGGTAAGTTGCACTCATCGATATTCAAAGAGTACCCCCCGAGTGTGGTAAGAAATAATTTCGTTCGAGTTACATCGTATCCATAATTATGACGTTCGTTATTAAATCACAAACCAAAATTATAAACGTGCCAAGTTTTAATCGAGGTCGATATCGTTGAAGCCGACATATACGTCACGATAATTACGCTCAAAAAATCAGACGTAAGGAAGAATAATTATTTTCGGCCAAAAGTTTTAATCTATGCAACCGCGCCGCGATAATGCGATAAGGAGAGCGGAAAGCGCGCGAGTCATTAGCTGGACACGAGTCAGCCGCTAATTGAACGCCACCGCCGCGGCATCGCTAATCAGCTCTAGCTTCCGCGCGTGTTTATGACACTGCAGCATCATCAACGTCTCGGGCGTTAATAAAAGACCATTGGATTTCCAATATCTTTCATATTTCGCGCGCGCACTCGTATAATGTCAGACTACGTGACCCGAAGTGTAACGTTACAAGTATGCGCGCGCGCGAGACGAGATTAATGACCTCGCGCACGACGTATCTTTCAAACTTCACTTTCTTATGCGCGCACGAACATTTTCGCCCCCTGACACCCAACCCCCTCTCCGTTACCTGATTAATAATTACTGTGTTGCATGTGGAAGAGAGTATGAAAAAAGAGGCGTGCAAAAATAGTTGGACTTATTATTCTCGCCATTTCTTAGGAATCACGTGTCTAAAATGATAAATCACTGTTTGCACGCCATACATATTGTCGTTTCGTCAAAACGCAAATATGACTTTAACGCTAAATTTAGACATTCTAAAGTCAATCGACTCGAAACTAAGCAAGCGGAGTGTGAATAATATAATTCAATTATAATTATAAAAAATTGAATGGATTCTTCTAGAATGAAAAAAAAAACATTACAAATTGATTAATTGAAATAGCATGCATAATATGATCGTTTCATGTAAACACGAGTAGACTTTAACGATAATTCGAAAATTAATTAATTTGTCCAAAATTGGGTCAGTGAAGCTTGAATAATCAAACCTCGTTATTATACAAATTTAAGAATCACTGTTTACGCGCTACATATTTTATTTTTATCATAAACGCAAACATATCACTTGAACAATAAATTTAGTCATTCTAAAAATAAGTAGCTCCAAATCAAGCGATTCAACCGTGAACGATAAAATCCTCGTAATTATAAAAAATTAAATGGATCTTTTTACAGTAAAAAGAAGAACGTTTCAAATGAGATGAAATTCTTAAACAAAATCATTAACCGGTTGTTACAAGACGAATGAGAAATACTGATTGATGAAGTACATCGCGATAAAAAACGCTCCCAACAGATCGTCAAAGAGACAGGGGAGGAAGACGACTTATAAAAAAAAAGCTGCTCGGGCATTCAAAAAGGGCGTAAAGTTCCGAGTAACAGCAGCAGCAGCTCGAGTATAGAAGAAATAAAGCTCACATCCGAAACGCTGCGCTGCGGTTGATTGAGCGAACTGTAGGCGGTGCCGCTGCTATTAGTCAACGCTTTTCTTATACCCTTCGCAGCAGCGGCAGCAGCTCCGCATGCGAGCTATGTATAAGCATCCTGCTACACATACAGTGCACAGAGTGTGTGTGTGTGTGCGTGTGCAGCTACTACTCGAAATCACCATTTTCCTCTCTATCTCTCTCTCACTTCGTTCCTCTCTCTCTCCTCACTTGCATTAACGCGCGTAGTTCTACTACTACGCCCTTATCTCATTCTGGCGCTCGACGGCGGGCTTTTGCGGCTGTACCTATACTCTCGTGCTTTCACCCGCTACTATACCGTAGTAGTCCCGATCTATTTTCCATTAGGCAATGTTCTTATGTATTATTTTTGTTAATTATTTTTATCTCTCTCTCTCTACTCCTCCGAAGCCGCATGACAATGATTAATTGCGCGGCCGACTGTACATTATATACATGGCACACGCGCGCTTGCGGCTATTAATTTAAACTACTTCGATGAATTGCCCGGAACACAATGGGCTAATCAAATATTAATATTGATAAAAAAAATAACCTCGATAACTTTTGAAACGAGTGATTTATTAAATTTTTTTTCTCCACTGGCTTCGTAAAAATCCGTGTAAGAAAATTCCTTATCTCTAGAACTTTTGCCGTGAAGAGCCGCGAATCCATCTACTTATACAATAGAGTCTTGTTCCTAGGTGTAGAAGTATGTTATATAATGGGAATCGCTACATATAGCTTGGTTAGATTAATCAATCAATTTTCTTGTCACAACCTCGGAGAAGCTTATCTTTTCTCTCTTTATCTTTGGGCTCGGACCTCATCCAATCTTAGCGCTCGCGAGACGTCCTCTTCTTTTTTCTCTCTTTTCAAGTAAAGCGATTTTTCCGGTATGTCTACGGTCTTATATAATATTTATTTCTCCGTGCGCAACACTTAGGCACACACGCGCTCGAAATACAGATTTTCACTTAAACGTGAAGTAGTACTTTTTTTCGGACCATTTTTTGTGCGTAGAATACTCTTTTTTTTCTGCTACGGTGACAATGAGACGCAGTCAGTGGGAGTACAAAGGCAAGCCGCTTGCACGGGGAAAGGGTCCTTTGATAGATGTTCGTTCATCGGAACTTTACCGTGACATTTTCCGGAGGATCGTTTGGGGCTTCGAGGCTTTCTTCGATGACATGTACTCGATTGCCTTTTTCTCGTTGCTCGGTGAAAATAAAATAAAAAACTGACACGGGCATATCTCTTGCTCTTATTTTTTTACGCCTACAGTTGATTCGCAGGAAAAAAAGTCAATACTTATTTTTGATTGTTCTAATGAATTGTTCTTTGATTATTAAGTAAAAGTCTGAATGAAAACAAATTAACTATACCAATGAATAAGTTTAGCATATATTTGTCGAAAGTTAGAATCCCAAATGACGACTGTAAAATATCTAAGGTTCAGCCGTTACTACTAAGCGATGTTAACGAAGCTAAAGCGTACTTTCTTCGCTTGCGTTCCATATATATACACGAACGCACAGCGAAGAGGAGAACATTTTTTTTTCGTTCGCTGCAGCAGCTCTTTTCGAGTTAATCGGCGTAAAAGGAAATTGGTTGAACTACGTTACCGTTGCATTACGTACGTTTATTGCATGGTAACAAGCAAATTTAATTCTGTAAACGTTGAAGACCTGAAATATCCTCTCTTTCTTGCTCTGTGTGTGTGAGAGAGAGAGAGAGAGAGAGAGAAAGAGCAAATTGTTGAACCAGAGATAGGAGCAACGATCCTATTTTCATATACTCACGTGCATAGCTGTATACGCGTATACATTTCGAGACTCAAGGGCAGGAAAAAAATTCAAAGGTACGAGTGAGCTCTTTTCATGCGTAAACGATGTAAGCAAGCAAAAAAAAAAAATAAAAATAAAACTTATCTCTCTCTTTTCTCTCTGGTTCCATTCTCGGTCTCGTTCGTTTTGAGATCAAATCTGTTCGCAGTTTGTGCTGTCGGTGTTGTGTATTTGTAAGAAAAATCAGGAACCGTGTAGAAATGAGGGTCATAGCTTTACATTATTATTGATTTAATTGTTATTGCCTCGTAATAGATACTCGCGTGGTAGCCCTGATAAAAAATGGTCTGCATTCTATGGCTAGTATTTGGTCAATTGAAACATATCTAAAAGGCCCCGTATTGGTGTGAGAGCAATACGAAGTATTGCTGTCATAGTATGGCCAACATAGCAATATATAACGCTACGTCGACATTTAAAATATTTATATCAGCTATATAATCGCCATGACAACCTAACCAAGCATCGCAGGCAGAGCTAAACATTTGTTTATGCAATAGCGATGAGATCGCTCTGCTGGCGATACGATCTAATCAACACGATTGAACTTTTTCATCAAACTGGACTTATATAAAATTATTTTTACTTTGTCACTTGTAGATTTACAGATATGTAGGTACTCGCCATCTAGCGGTGGAAACTTGAAGTGATATTATCGTATTTGCAGTGGTGTAGTGGAAACCTTATTTTTTGAAAAAGCTATTTAAAATGATATTTTTAAGCCATTTGCGCCTAATAATTGTAACATGATTATATCAGCAAAATCGCCAAAAACAATCCAATAACACGACTAATATGGATCATTTATCGCGAGATTCATATTGCTTTTCTTCAGTGAAATCCTGAAAGCTCTGCATTAAACTATAGATTTTTCGTATACGAGAGTCTCTCTATGGTTTTGCTATCTCTCGCTTTCTATTCATAAATCCCCCTGATTTCGGTGTGTGCAGAGATCCGTTGCTCAAAGCATTTTTTTTTAAGTTAACACATTCAAATAACGACTGCGCACAGACAAATGAACAAATACACGGAAACTCGATCTCCGCAGGTCCAGCATATATAACGTTCGCGTACGAACATTAGTCTGAGGTTGCACACGCATACGCACACACACGTTTGATTTGCGATTCCGCACAGTATATATACGGTTTGGATGATTCTGGCGAGAATATTTATGAAAAGTCGGTGTGTGTATGTGGCTAGGAAAAAAATCCATTCGCACTTATACCATAGCCGCTAAAAGCGTTTCGTGCTGCTACTACCACTGTTTCGCTCCGGAGATGCCATGATAGAATTTTTCGCTGCGCTTCGCGAATAGGCGAAAAAAGATGAAAAGGTGCGGGGTATCTCTTACAGAGGGAAATGCAGCGCGGCAGCTTCTCCGCAAGTTTATATGTGTGTGTGTGTGCGAGTTGAAAAAGCGCACATTAGCCGGCACATACACGTATGGTTGGTGGTGGCTCTGAAGAATAAGAGCATAGTCACCTTACGTGCGGTGCAGTGTGTGTGTGTGTGTGTGTGTGTGTGTGTGTGTGTGTGTGTGTGTGTGTGTGTGTGTGTGTGTGTGTGTGTGTGTGTGTGTGTGTGTGTGTGTGTGTGTGTGTGTGTGTGTGTGTGTGTTGGTGTATGTTCCTAGTGCGTTTATACACCACATATCCAGGCACGGAGAAACGCGCGAACAAAGACTTTGTGTGTGCAGCTCTCTGCGCCGAGATAGAGCGCGCAAAAAGCGAGCGAGAGTGCGAAATAATGCAAAGTGTATGTCTTAGGAGGGAAGTGCGGCTACGGCGGCGGCTGCTGCTGGTGCAGGCGAGAAAAGCCGAGAATCCTCGCGGGGCGCCGCCAAAAGCAGCGGCGGCAGCAGCAGCAGAAGCAGCGCCGGTGCCACAGGAAGACACTATATTGCGGAAGCATCTTTGCAGAAGTTGGCCGGTACGAGAGAGCTGCAGAGCTCGAGCTTGAGCGCTCTGAGCAACGGTACGGTCCGCCTTCGTCGTGTGCACTTCCATGACGAGATTTATTCGGCAAGTTGCAGTCTCGACTCTCTCTCTCTCTCTCTCTCTCTCAGTCCTTGCTTATTTTTCGCGACTGATTGTTTTTATGCAAATGTGTCGTCGTCGTAGTCGTCGTTGGTGCCGGTGGTGGAGACTTTATCCGCGTATACTTTGCTCGCGCGCACATCCACCACCACTGCGAACACTGTGAGCTCCGTAGCCTGAACGGATTCTGATGGCCTGATTTTTTTTGTATTTGCCTCGTGTATACATGTATATCTCTCTCTCGCTCTCTCTCTCTCTCTCGCTCTCTCTCTCTCTCTCTCTCTCTCTCTCTCTCTCTCTCTCTCTCTATGTATATACATAGAGTTGTAACTGCAGCTAGTGCGAAATTGAATCGCGATTCAATTAGAAATCGAGCCCCGGCTTTGCCGTGTGCCGTGTGCCGCGCCCGCGTCGCCTCTGCACGACGAACGAGCTTGTTTTGCCTTTACGCGCTGCGCTGCGTGAGGCTAGATTAATTGAACGCTCGCTGCGAGCGGCGGCGGCGGCGGCAGCAGCAGCGACAGCGGCAGCACCCCGAGACTTAATTATTCACGTGGCTACGTGCACACGGCGCATACAGTGGCACTCTGCTCTGTACACGCGGGGTTGGCTGCTCTTCTTAATGAAAAATTAAAATTTTTTTCTCGTATTTTTGAGAAATATTGAAACCAACGTTTTTGTTCGAGACATTGTTTTGTGTACGGGTGTGTATCGCATTGACCGAAGATAATCGCAGTCTTTGCATTCGACTCCGTACGCGCCACACCAAAACAGAGAGAGAGAGAATGCGAAATTGCATATGCACAGAGATGTTGCGCGGATGATTAATGTACACATCGACGGTACGGTGCAGCAGTAGTGAAACGTATCGAACTGCGATGCTCGACCAACGACGACGACGACGCGAGTCGATGCTAGCTCTCTCGCGTACACTACTACGTATTATTTATGTGCGCGAAAAGTAAAAAAGACGGCAAGAGTACGGGGCGAACGGAAATAAAAATGATAACTTAATGGAGCTCGCGGCGAGCAGCGAAGACGTACACACACACACACACACACACACACACGTACTCGGTGTACATCCATTGAAAAAAAAGAAAAAGAAATAAAACTCTTTAAGCGAAACTCATTGCACGCTATTACACGGAGATTTACGAGGCTGTTAGTGTAACAGGGCAGAAACGCGTACAGATGCGCGAACGCTTTTACATGTTTTACAACTGCACGCCGGCGTTGCTGCATGTGCATGCGCGCGGGCGCGGCTCTCGCGGGGGACTCGACGAAAAAATACAATGAGTACTTGGTGGGTTTATAACGTGGCCGAATTCCAATAGCCATTATTGTTTCAGGTCCACGTGTATCGTAAATATTGATATAGCATGAAACTGCGCTTCAATAAAGCTGAATATCATATTGGTTAACCATAAGTGCCATTGTTGTATAATTTGCAGCTAGTTTTTTCATCAAGTGCCGTCATAATTTTCGTATGCTTGTTGTTTTTAACCTTCTAACTATTCAGTGTCGTTGTCGTTGCTTTGTCGTTCAACCAACACTCGCATTATATTCTTTCCGATCTAATCGCAGCAAAAGCTGTTTTACAGTACGCACACGCGAGTTCCTGTTGTTTCGCGCAGCCAACGAGGTATCTGTTGTTTTTTTTCCGCTCGCGTGTATATAACCTTGTTGCTCTCTCGTACCTTCTTAAACCTCGTATTATGCTCTGTTGTAGTAATCGCGGCCGCGAACCCTTCCCTCGCTCTATTTTTTTTTTCTTTTTTCTAGAAGACCGTTTCTTACCATAGCCGCGTGTATGGTTTATGCATGCTTATTCCGTGTATGGCCTCTTTCTCTCTCTCCGTCGCTCCTATCATTTCTCGCGGAGTTACGACTGCAGCGTTGATGCATGTTTTATTACACCCGTCCTGCGTGTATGTAGGTACGAGGTACCCGGCATTTACATGTATGTGCAGCGGCAGCAGCAGCAGCTCGTTCGACATTGTATGCGCATTCATGCGAGCTGCACATCGCATCGCATCGCGGGCCCTTTACGGCGTTGAATTACTCGTAAAGCATTCGCACCCAGTACTACTACCACACTACTACCTATGTATATGACCGTAGAGATATGCCTACGTTCATTTTATGCTGTATATGTATGTGCGTATACCATATAGGTACCCCCCTCGAGCTTTATGTGTCTCTTGCGCGCGCGCTCGAGGCGATGACATCTTCATGCGTTGTAACTCGCGGGAGAAAATCCTAGAGGTGAGCTGTGTGTATACCCCGCTTTATCGTTGCATCGAGAGGCCTTCGGTTCGCTTCAAAGTTTTCCTAGAAATGGTGCAACAAAAACATTGTCAAGAATTACAGCTCTCATTTACTTTTCAATTTTTCGACGATTAAACGTCGAATAAAAATAGAATTCAAAGCTATGCGTTGTGTTTCTCGTCGATCCACCGCGAATACACACGACTTTGCATTCTATATAAAATGATTACACCCGTCAAAGCATTATTTAGACACGGGCTATTGTGCGGCGCGCTCGCTTTCTTGCCGCGGTACTTTGTATACCATTATCCGAAAGCTCGGTACCCGAAGGAATTGTCAATTCCAAGGCATCTCTACCTCTCTCTGTCTTCTCTCTGGGATGATCCATCATATATACACAAATATGCGCGACTTTGTGGTGGATCCAATGAATATTTACGCGCCGCAAGTAATTAAGATCGTAGCGGAGCTACAAGCGGCGCAAGCAAGCAAGCAGCAGAGAGTCAAAGCTACTACACGAGTCTACATGACAAGTCGCGCAGAGCTGAGAAGACAATCTTGTGCGTCTATATACGTATATATCACGCAGAGATCGAGTCGAGTTGCGGTGGTCTAGCTCTTCTCCCAGTGCATGTTCGGAGCAGCACACAGAGAGAGACAGAGAAATCGATGGAGTTTACTGCTCCAGTTCCTTCGAACTTATGTGTTTCCTTCGTGGATAGAGACAGAAAGAGAGAGAAACAGACAGAGCTGCAGGAGTTAGCGCGCGCGCGACAAAACTTACTTAGAAGAACGGATTCTATGCTGAGGATTGACACACGAATTTCTCAGAATTCATCCCGCATGTACCA
The DNA here is from genome assembly GCA_902732785.1 of Trichogramma evanescens. Classification (NCBI taxonomy): domain Eukaryota; kingdom Metazoa; phylum Arthropoda; class Insecta; order Hymenoptera; family Trichogrammatidae; genus Trichogramma; species Trichogramma evanescens. The sequence goes on along the minus strand of CACVKI010143739.1, from coordinate 49,508 downwards.
GCACACCATCTATTTTCGCGTCGAGTCGTTTATAAAAGCGTTAGCGCGAGGATCTCTCGGTTGTACGTATGTACACGCCCTGTGTGTTCATGTGCGTGTGTATGTATGTTATGTACCGTGTGGCCCCGTGAGCCAAAGTATCGAGCTCGAGTATAGAGAGCAGACTTGTGAAAACCGCAAGTAGGAAACTGCTCGTTAGTATATTCCTTGTGAATCTGGCGTATTATTTCGCTTATGGAGCCGCACACGGCTGCCGCTGCTGTTGCCGTTGCTGAATAAAATGTTGCCAAGCGAAAATTAATACTAGGGAAATGTGCTTTTACTCGCTTTGCCAGCTCTCTCTCTCTCTCTCTCGTACGTGCATATAAACTTGAAAAATATACTTTGTGTGCATCCTTTCCTATGTACGAGCGTATGAACTAGCGTTTTCGGTAATATAATATTGTGCACCGACTTGAGCCACGGTAGAAGTGAAGAAGCTTGAAGAAAATAAGAAATAATTTGGTAAAACTAATTTCAGCAAGATTAATAGTGTACGAATAATAATAAGCAGTAATGATTCAAGAACCCTGGTAGATATGCTCAACATTAATCGTGGCTTAATAAAGAAAAAATGTTTTAAATTACATTACCATTAATTGACTTTTTTGCGATTTTTATTGAATTAAAAATATAAAGTGGATTTTAAATCTCTCAAAAATTCCAATTTAATTGTCTCAAAGAATGTAGACTAGATTACAATCGCTGTAAATATGATAACTTTGAATCTCCACCACAAGATGGCGAGTACCTGTGTCTATTAACCTGCAAGCGGACATATAAACATGATCGTATAATTCAAAGCACGATTATTTTGTTTACGTAGAAGTCTCGTAGAAGTTTCAAGTGCAATTGACTATATTGTCATTGAAAGTGCATTGATATATGATCGTAATTCGATGAGTTAAATTATTTTCTGAGTCAGTAACGGGTATAATTGTTTATCAGTTGTCTTTCGCTAGGTGTCTTTTAAATTTACAACTTTGTTTATGATTACTCTAGATTTTGCAGAGAAAAATGAGCCACTCAAAGTTAAATACCCGAGGTAAAATTAAAAATCAGCTATGCAAATTTTACCTCGTGATGTAAATCGGCAAACTTGCTGAAATTAAAGTTAAATTGACTGAAGTGGAGTATGAGAAAAATCAGCTAAACAAATTCCACTCGAAAACTTGAGAAATTAAACTTAGAGAACTAGTTTATTAAAACTTTGATTGGTATGAGGCAGATTCGGGGGAGGGAGAGCAAGAGCGAGGAAAGGAAAAAAAAAATTTATATCAGATGCTATCGTTTCCAATTTCGTGTACTCCCCATCAGATTCGACGATGACACTTCCCACGAAATCCTCTCCGTTCGACGCGCGTCGAGTTTTTCGATTGTTTCGCAATTGTTGATAATTCCACGAGTTTCAGATGCTTGCAATTAGTTGAGAGCTCCTGTGCAATAGGTAGGTATAGGATAAAACGAGAAGAGTGTTAAGGCAAGCGTTGCACTCATTAGCCTGGAGGCATCTGCCAAGGCGTAAGCAGCTAAGACGGCGCAGGGAATTGTGTGACGTACTTTCCTATATATACGGAGTATAGCGCGTGCTTCGCGAGAGTAGCTGCGATCCAACGATATCAGGATCTCTCGTGGCACTCGTGTAATTTCGCGACACTTATACGCATAGAATCTTTGCAACTGATGTTACGCTTTATATATGAACTATCGTACACGTATTTTACCAACCTGAAATATATCTCGCGGCGTGTCGCGATCTGAAGGAACTAATTTACCGTGAATGAGTTGCGGAAAATCTTTATATTTTAAAAATGTTGAAAGAATCGAAAGAATTGCATTCTCTGTCATTTCTTTACCATAAATACTCGAAAATTTGCAAAGTTGATCGTCGGGATGCTCGATCAAGAATATATTCATTGTATATTTATCAAAGAGCGTCGGCGCGTCGTCGAATGCTAACTTAATTTTGCGATTGGCAAATATTTTCACACGTTTAGAGGCAGCGAGGCTTTCACGAGCTCGGCATTGCGGCTGCGTCTAGCTATGTGCGCGTAGATATATATTCAAACCCAAAGACGGATATTGAAAATACCTAAAGACGCGTGAGTATGTGTGTGTGTGTGTCCTTGTGACATGGTATGATAACGAATAACTTTGTGTCCCGTGTGTGTGTCTGTGTGTTTGTGCTGGTCTTAGCGCATGGCAAACATCCCTCCCGTCTGTATACGCGGAGCTATGCGTCGTTTAAACAGGACTTGACTGACGAACACGAGGGGATTATAATATACCTGAGATGTTTTGAGAGTCTCCAAGACGACGCAGCGACTGTCTTTCGCGCTAAAACGTTATATTGGAGCTTTCGAGTACACAACACAAATTTCACAGTAACTGCGTATATATATAATTTTGTCGAGCGATCAAGCGCGAACGGTAAAGTATTATTTTCAGTGGCTTATACCCACAAACGTGCATGCGGCCTATCGCTCCGGCGTCACTGCGTACATAAGCAGTCAACTTCTGTCCGTGTATGTCCGCAAAGCTTATACACGATACACAGTCGATTTCACATGGAGTAAATATTCGTCGGCAAATTATGCATCGCAACGTGCGTTAGCCTAGGGCTTACCTGGCTCTGACAGCCAGTAACACTTGCTTCCTCTCTACTCTATACGCCGTAGGTGCTCTTTGATCACAGTCATCGCACGCATAAGCAGAGAGAGAGAAGCCACGGACTATCAATACTATTGCTGCGCTCCTGCTGCTGCTGCTCCCTCTATGTGATCCGGTCACGTGGGAGAGTCTCTTGATGTAGTTACGTTAATCCTCCCCCAACTCCTCCAATGCCCCTCTCCTTCTCTTGTTCTCTCATTAATGTCTGTATGTATACTTGCGTACAGTGTGGTGCATTGCAACTGTGTTTCACTGACTTCTCATTAAGCGAATTCATCTTCTTTAATTACCAGATGGTATTGACGATACCGCTTCAATTGTGTTGAACGTAAGAATCTCTCGTGATGTATTTTGGAAAATTAATCCATCTTTCTGGTAGGAATAAACCATATTTTATGGCTGGATTTTGATCGAAACAAGGACGTAAAAGTAAATTTATGCTCTGTCATAAAAGTATGTTCTGAATTATACTATAATTTTCACTTTGCTCTTGCAGATTTATAGATGATGATACTCGCCATCTAGTGGTGAAGTCTTAAAGTGGTATATCGTATTTAAAGTGATCTAAAACTTATCTGAATTTTTTGAAACAGATCTTTTTTTTTGGTTATTAAGAAAATGCGCATGTTGATACCAAGTCTTTTACATTTTTTATATCTTACAGTTTAAAATAAATGAAACCTACGTTGTCGACAAAATTGTCTAGCCAAGAAATTATAAAAGTACACAGTGCGCTCAACCGTACTCCAGAACGAAGCCATACTTCTTGCCGCAGAGGAGATGAATCGCGATATCGTGATTGCCAAGATTACTCGCGGCAAGCGCGCAGGTCCGTGCGCGCGCGCGTGAATGCACGCACGCATAAATATATTTTCCAAGACAAGCGCCAGAGGTACGCGCGCTTATTAACGCGCGGTGGAGGAAATGAATTTTGTTATCTAGCGCAGGGGCCGGTTTTGCCAAGAGGTGTACAAGCACACCCGAATGACAGCAGCGAGGGTCGACGCGCAAACTTTATCGGCGCGCGGCCGTATTATATATATAATAAAGGCTTAAGCCGCACCTGCGACACCACCCTCGACTGCGCAGCAGTGGTAGTAGTCGAGCCGCTATCGATCGCTACTGCTATAGATGATGGAAAGGAAATTAATCTCAATGATGAAATAAGCGGCGTGCCTGCAAAGAAAATTCACGTGAAAAGGCGCGAGAGAGACTCTTGGTTATCGGGAGCGCTTACGCTCTTGATCCATGCGCCGCGGTTATTCTCTTCATTACGGAAAGCTCGCCCCTCGCCCGATTTGTGGTTTGCGTGCGCCTTATTATTGCGGAAATTTTTGTTTTTTTTTCGGCATGAATCACCACTGCACTGCATCTGATAGATAAATTGTTAATTCCAGTACCATAAACTCCTGATGGATAGTTATAAAGCTCCTAAATTTAAAAAGTTCTCATGAAAATTCAAAAAGTTTATTAGAGAGGTGAAAAATTATTATCTCCGGTATCCGAGCTGCTGTTGAAGAGGCTCTCTCTCTCCCTTGGCAAATGTCATTAATATTCAAACGGGCATAATTTTTATATCCACGATACAGGCCGCGGTAGATTTGCGAGTTTGGCCATTAATTAATGTGATTCACGGATCGCGAGGAGAGGGTTGGGCCGCGCCATGCGTTCGTTAGAAGTGGGCGATACGTCGTGCGCGCGCGACTGCCAGAGTGGACCGCATAATGGACGGCGTTAGTCTTCAGTGTCAACGACATGCGCATACGTCTCTAAATCAAAAGCCGCGCGCCACGCTATTTCAGTTTTTTCGTCGTATTAGTTTCGTGCGAAAAATTAAAAAAAAAAAAAAAGGACAAGAGAGACCTTTGGCATATAGTTAAGCTCGGGGGCCAAAATGATTCATAATGTAATGAATTTTTCAGTTTTAAAATAATTAAGCCGAAGAATTATGTCATTTATTCAGAACCTGCTTAGATAGTTCAAAGTTTATAAGCACAAAGTTCTCTCTCTCTCTCTCGATCCCGAACTCATTAATATATTCGTTAGCAGAAAATTTCCCAACAATATGCTCGTCGCTACGCGATTCACGTTGAGGCGGTGGCAGCAGTAGTAGCAGCCGTCGTTGAACGATATCAGAGATCCGATGATATATGTAATATGTATGTATAGCGCAGCAGTAAGTTATGGCAGTTGCTAGGGCGGCTGCCACTGCTGCTGCTGCTGCTCATGGGCTCGACAGGTAGTAGCGAGCGTACTACTATATTATATGCGCGTTTACGTGTATAATACAACAAAGACGAGTAAGGGAGAGAGAGAGATGCTCTCTCTACGTATATAATATACGCCTCGCATCATCGGCCCGAAGTATTAACGAACGTTCTAATTAAAACACCGTAGGCTAATGAGAATATATTAGAAACGCCAATTGCGCGCGAGCTTCCCCGAGCCGGAGCCCGGACTACATATATATACGCGTGTGTCTGTGCGTGTGTTTTCATGCATAATGCGTCAACCCGTTTGTTGCGAATTTATAAATTAAATGCCATTATATATACTACCTATAGCCCTTGGAACGTGACCCGGGCAAACTCTCCTCTGCGCCTCTCTCTCTCTTGAGTCCTTTCGGAGATTGATTTTAATTGAAACGCAGCGTATTTTCGAAACGAATTATGGCTGCTGGCGTCTGTTATTTATATGTGCTTAGTGAATTATTATAAGATGGAGAAAAACTGGAACTGCATTTGATGTCGGAAGTACAGAAAATATAATTAATTGATATTTTGATTATTTTTTCTCCAGAAAAAGCGAAGGAAAATATTTTTCCGTTCGAAAAGTTATTCCAGCGCGACATTTCGATGCATTTTTTTCTCTCGATGTCCAGTGCAAGCTCGAAACCTTTTATTTCGCATAGAAACTCGATAGAGTAAGATTCTCGAGAATTATTATAGCGCTCCACGTATATCCGAGCGCGCCGTGCGCATGTATTGAATCCGCATCGTGCCCGGGCAGCTGTAATTATAACATTGTGCGCGCGATCGGACTCTGTGCTGCGTGCCTCGAGTGGCGGAACACGTCGCGGCGCGACACGTGACAAAAATCCTCGAGTATCACATATACGTATGAATGCGGAATTCGTTCTCCGACTCCCGGTGTATGTGTATGTATACGGACTAATAAATTCAAATTTCGACTATGCTGCGCGTGGGTATCGAGAGATAACTCGGTAGGTCGTCGAACGCGCGAGAATACAAAATTAAAAAGGAAAAATTCCGCGCGAAAGTGGATGGAAATGTGGTTTGGCGCCTGGCGAGCTTTATTTGCGCCTCATTTGTCATCAAAAGCTCGCGCTGTCTACAATCCGAATTCGACGTACAATGCGGCGGTGGACTACGATACATTGGAGTAGTCCAGTCGACTAAGCGAGGGGGAAAAACCGTGGACATGCTATGCATACGTGGAAAGAAACACAAACGCTAATCAAGATGTTGACAAAAAAAAAACGAGGAAAAACGTTGAACGAATGAAAAACGAATGATATTTTACGGTGCGGCGCAGTGGACAGTATCGCACGTGCGATTATAATACGCACCCATTTCACGTATAGGCCCACGCCCTTGAGGTACACGGTGAGATTCAAGCATATGCGGCCGACTGCAGGGACAGTGTATGCAATATCAACGAGTTAAAATTTTTCTCTATCTCTTTTTCTCTCTTGCCCTTACACTTTTTCTTCGTGCACGCAATAATTAGGCTGTACTTGTACGCCGTTGCAAAACCTACATCGTCGAGCCACGGAGTGAAGTTGGTATATAGTGTACGTAAGCGACTACTGGTGCTGTTACAGCCTGCACAGCCGCGCCTGCATTCCATGCAACCCTTTTTACCGACGTGCACGTACGTAACGTATCGAGCTGCGCACATACTGCGCGACATGATCTCCGCATGCTCGCATACGTTCCTCTAAATTTTCTTGTGCTTCTGCTTTTTTGACTTGAAAGCAAATCAATCCTATATTATCCTTATTTAAAAGCTTATTTTTTATTCATGTAGCAATCAAAAAATATTCATACGTTCAATAACATTCATTTCTTTCATGAAGATGTACGAGTAGTAGAATATCTTTCTTGTATTAAAACAGTGATAAGAACAACAACAAGCATATAAATGTATGAATGCATCCGGAAAGTTAATCACATTTCTTGGTATGTAGATCTCAACACGACGCGTGCAGTTTCGAGCTGGCGTATTCGAGGAAAAACTTTCAACGCGTGACGCCATGTTTTTAGCGGCGCGACTTTTCATAGTTGCACAGGTGAATAACGAGCCGCCGGTGCTCGAAAAACAATGTCTTGCGTATAAGTTTCCACGTAAATAAGACGTCGCTAAGGAGCTGTAAAGCAGTCTTGCGAATTTAATTCTTATAAACAACTGTGTGCTGGGAAGGCGTATGTTAAGATCAAATCAAAATTTGGCTTTGACTTATACAAATATTTTTACTTCGCCACTTGCAGATTGTATCTATTGAAGGTACTCGCCATCTAGTGATAGATCCGTAAATTTAAATTGAATGAAAGCTGGTCAAAATTGTTTCAATCAATAGAATTTTCACTTTCAACGTTTTTAAAATTCGTTTAATATTTTCGTAAAAAACCATCTACGTTGATGTATTTTAAAATATTTAAAATGTTTATTTTTCGTTCATTAGGTCAATTATCAATGTTTTAAACTATTACGAGGAAGTTTCTTATTGAATCGTCATCATTATCCATCTCCGAGTGTAACATTTCCATCGAAAATGACACCTGGGTGTATGATTAACGACGAAGTTGCAGTAGGAATTACAACGAATGCATATGAAATCACTTGAGCACGAGCAATTCGCCAACTATATATATTTATACACACACACATAGTCGTCGTTGGTACATTGCGGTGCATGAAAAGGAAGCCGAAAGTGTACAGGACGACTCGCGCGACAGCGGATCGAGAGAGAGAGCTTGTAGCGCACACACACGACGTAGAAATAGAGTAGCAGCAGCAGCAGCAGTGGTGGCTGCACGTCCGAATTCGGTTGAATAAACTAACGTAATCAAACGGGGCGAAAGCGCTACTTACAACTTTAGGACTAGTATATAGTAGGCGAAGGCTTGCGCCAGTGCCAACTCGCTCGCGCGCTCCCTTGGATTGCCGGCTTTTCACTGAGCGGCATTTACCGCGGATTTTCCCTCGCATGCGCACACGTACACACATACACACGAGCCGATGCACTCTCGCAACGCCCGAATTACTGCGCACCGATGTACACGCGGCAAATTGTGGATACAGCAGAAAGAGCTAAGTGTTCGTCGGCCTTACGTGTATTATATGTACGAATGCGCAATACTAGTTTTGCGTCCGTAAGCTCGATACGTATAGAATATGTATTAATTCAAATAGTTTCGCGCGAGATTGTATATAAGTTTCCATCAAAAAAATGTTGCGTCATCGTGTCGGATGTGAACATTTTTTGAATAACTTATATTCGATCGGTAAAGTTAGATTAATATAAAAATTGAAATTGAAGCCCGTACGCGCGCGATGAGGAAAAAAACTTTTATAAATGTAGACGACGGAATTGCTAAATGGAGTCGTCGCCCTCTCCCCCCGTAAGGTGGTAAAAAACTAGAACTTCTCTCGACGAAAGATATTGTGAGATATCATGAACTTTACCAATTGACGAAGTTCGAGCCAAAACACACCCGCAGAGAGAGAAAGAGAGAGCCTGAAGATAGGTCATACTCACATTTTGCGTCAACTCTCGCTTATCTTAAAAAAAAAGAAAAAGAAAAAAATGCCAAACACAATCGAGTTCCGTAGAAATTGAATTCTTTAAATTAATATACAGTCGAACGAGAAGTTATTAACAAAAAGTTAGAAGAAAACACGAGCTCGCTGAAATGCGGGTGGTTTCGATAGATCGCATAGAATTTTTGAGTCTCGCAATTACAAATACACAAGAAAATATCTAGAAAAGATTAGACTCTCACTCGGTACCAAAACAAGGCAAAGCTCGCGCGCGTTCGCGCGATGCACCCCGGTAAAACTTTTGCGATTCGAGCGTATCCATTATACGTATACTCGTATAGCTACTGCTACTGTGCTGCAGCTACACGAGCTTAGTGAGAGAGTCTACATGTGCTCGCAGCAGCAGCAGGCAGCATTTCTATCGAGTTTGCAAAAGAAAAAGTTTAACTACTGCGATTCTTTCCTCTTTGCTCTTTGCAGAAAGCTGCTGCTGCTACAGTATCGACGGCGCATTCTATTCTGGCCTCCATTCTCTGAGCGCGGTAAACCACATGGAGCAGACTTCCCTTGCTCCTTACACGCGCCCTGCAGTAGAGTAGTACCAAACGAAAATCGTCGATTGAGAGTTCGCAGTTTTTTTTTGTAAACCGAGCCGAAAGTTTTTTTTGCTTTTTTCGCTCCTGGCCGCTTCTTCTTCTTTTTTTTACCTTCATTTTATTTCGAGACCTTCGCGTGCGTAAGACTAATTAGTTCTTTCACTCGCGGCCCGGACCGTGTGTAGACTCTATCTCTCTAAAAATTCCCCATGTGTATATCCTTGGTGTCGGTACGCACTTCACGTACGAGAGTTGGTATTTAAAATTTATACGTTTACAATAATCGCGGGGTTCTCTCTTCGCACGAACCGACGCGCTGAGAGTTTTAGAGAGATTTTTCACGCGCGAGCGTGTACGAACCTTTTGTTTGATTTTCGGGGGTGCGCGCACGTACGCACGCGCTCGTATCATATGTATGCGTGAGTTACCTGACGCCATTGAATTCTCGCTCTCGAGCAATGAATACTTTCTTTTTATCCGGCTTTCAATTAGGTTGGACTGTACTGCTCTGATAATTTCTTATTGAGATTTTACAAAATTAAATAAGAGAAGAGGTTATAAGCATTCGATAAAAAAAAACAGTAAAAAGAAGTCGTACTTGCGAATTAGCGAGTCGCGAGCATCGACTATCGCTAACAATGCCTTCGCCCCGCGGTGTATTATGTCTTATATATCGTATATAAATATAAACTATACAGCTCCTGAGAATCGACTCGAGCACGCCTCTTTTATATATATTGAATTCAATTGTCGATAGGTGCATTCACCACTGAGAGGAACAAAAATGCGCGCGGAATGCTTAGTATTATACTGTGCAGCGGCAGCGAAGTAGTTCGCGAATAAATCTATATACGAGTCGGCGTCGAGGGTCCTTTCTATAGATCTTTGGCACAGCAGGGCCAAAGAAACGTCGAGCTTTATACGCGCGTAGCAGCGATCTTCTTTTCCTGCAGCTGTTTTTATCCTATGTATATATGTTGCTATTCTTTTTAATTTTGCGCACTTGCTTTTGGACTATTCTTAGACGTCGTCGGAAATTTAAAGATGCTTACGCGCTTTTCTAGGATTTATTCTACAATTTTCGGTTTCGTGCATTTGAACTCCTCCACTTGGCAAAGAATCAAGTCCGTAAGGCTGCTGCTGCTGCGAATGATTAACCGTTTGACCGAGCTCTGCAAATGTTCCGACTCGATTGGAACAAGATACTTTTGAAAAACGTAGGAAAATTACATAATATACATTGGCTATATTTAATACGGCTGACTCAGCAGATAAGCGAGTATATATGCAGACGAATACTTCTTTTTTTCTCTTTTCTCGAGCTGTAGGGAAAAATGAAAAAATTTTTTTTCCCAAGTTTTAAATTCGAAGAAATTTTTTTCGAAGTGCTTAAAAATAAACTTTCCTTTCCGACAGGTTTATTTCTTCAATTCTCTTGTCCTCTTTATTTTGTTGCGATGAGAAACTAATCGAGTAGCTCGTTTGAGTAATAAAGCAAAAGCTTATATAGCATTTCCATCTTTCTTTCTCTCTGCCTGCCTGTCTAGCATTTCTCGAGCAGCAAAGCACGAGCTTTCGCGCGGAACAGAAAAGTTCGCTCGCTCGCTCATTCCCTCCGGTTCGCTATATATATAGTATACTAAATCCTTGACACAGCTCTCTCTCTCTCTCTCTCTCTCTCTTGCCTCGCGCGCGGTGTAAGGCAACTACAGCTCGTGTATTACTATGATCTCTCATGTAAATATTTGCTTTACCCTTTTGAGAACGTAACTGAAAGCTACTCCCTATAGTCTAACTCTGCTACGCTTGCCTCTCTCTCTCTCTCTCTCTCTCTCTTTCTCCTTCTCTTGCCTTGTGTACGTCTTTCGTCATCGTCGTTTCTGCGCGCACAGCTTGTTTTTGTCACCAATTCCGTCTTTCTTCGCATTTTCGTAATTGTATATTTCGTATTACATTTCGAGTGCATTTACATATACGAATTGTGTGTATATACGACATCTCGTTCCGCGTAAAATGAATTTTGATTTCATAGAATTAATAGAAGTATATATCAACGGAATGTCGCTGAAGTTGATTGTTCATATAAACATGGGATCGAATGAAGTACATTCACTTAATTGTTGAAGATGCCTAAAGCTGCCTGCGAGCGCGCGACGCGTCTAGAAAGTTTGTCTCTCGGAAAGGCGAAGAGAACAAGTAACTTCTGGATTCGCACTTGCTCGTGTCAATATTGATCCAGGCATTTATCATCGAGCCACTCTTTCGAGTAATAACATTTGCAGTGAACACTCTCTTCTTTATCAACCGAAAAAATATTTATATAATTTATAGGGAAGGCGCGAGGAGGGAAACTTTATATATTTCTGTGCATATTTTTGATGTATAAAACTCTGCTACGATAAATGTTCCTTTTTTGAGAAAAGCTTTGATCTGCGCGCAGCTTTCTTCAATAAGCTTTGCACTCGGGTTCTTGTTTATATGAGTGTTTTATGCTACATATATTGACCGAGTCTCTCTCTCTCCCGGTGAAGGCACTGTTCTCTCTCTCCCTCCCTCTCTCTCTGCGCGAGATGGTTGAGCTCAAAGCTCCATCGAACGAGTTCAGTTCTTTTCCTCTTTTCCTCTCTCGCTCAAAGAGCGAAAGAGCAGCAGCAGTGGCTGAGTTTTTGCTAAAAAAGTATTCTTTTTCCTTCGTGCGGAACTTTCCGCGCTTTTTTTTATACATATATACTTACACGTGTATATAACGTATTCTTGCTATTGCCTTCTTCTTCCATCCGGTTCGTAGCTTATTTATTGCTTCGTCCCCGCGAAGAGAGAAAGAGAAAGGAAAGAAATGTGCTCATGATAATAAAGAAAAAAAAGAAAGAAAGAAAGAAAGATAAAACGAAAAGGAATTAACGCACTCGAAGGAAGCACTTCACTCGCTCGGCGTACAGCTATGTAAAAGCCTTCTGGCGTGAAATCGAGAAAGAAAATCTATCTCGTGTTTTATTTGCTTTGAAGATACGAATACTGAAATTTCGCGATCAACAATCGCTCTAGACAATACTTGTATGAATCGAAAAATATAGTTGTAGTTTCAGTACCTGCTGCTGCTGTTGGTATATTATACGGAAGGAAGCTCTTAGCTTCGCTTTACTTGTTTTTTGCATTTTCTCTCTCTTTATCTCAAGAGAGCTTGCAAGCAGTCTGTAAGGGACAGATTAGAGGCCGCGTTTGTGTGCGCAAGACCTGCATTTTTATTTGCATCCTGAACGAGATTCCCCCCCGTCGGTTGGGTTTCTCCTTTTCCGGGTTACCAGCTTAATTCTTTGCGCGCCCTTTGCTCCACTTCGTCGCCTTTTCAATTGTTTCCTCGTACTTGAGCGCTAGTTAACGGATCGACGGCTATGTAGATCGCATCGGGCTTATCCTGCCTGTCGAACGTGGTAGTCACTGAATTAATTTGAATTTTTTTTCTTCTTCTTCTTCGTCTACCACTGCCAACTTCTTCGGTTTCGAGGATGAGAACGCTATCATCGGAAATCTGCAGCTTTTTAGGGATTTATCAAGCTTTATTACTCGTTTTAATTATTTCGATATGGAGGTGAAAATTAAATATTTTTTATGGAAATTGCGTATTGAAATTAATAGAAATCGAAATATTCGTTCCATTTCAAGAATATTTTTACATTCAAAAAGTTAATTATTAAGATAAAATTGAGAAAAATATTCGTAGCTTGAACGCAAGCACGTTCACTAATTGAAAACTTGAACGTTGTCTGCAATCCAAAGCGAAATTCCCATTGCACCTAAGTAGTATAAACACTTACATAAAACTGAAATACCTGAGAAAATTTCATTGTCACGTTGTTGAAGCGTGAAACGTTTCCAAATCATGCACGAATTCATATATTCTTAGCATAATACCAAAGCAAAAAAAATGGAATTACCGCTAGAATATGAGAATCGTTTTTCATTGATTCTCCATAGTTGATCGTGGCTCAAATTTCCGTAATATTTTTCGACGGCATAAAAAGTTTGAAGTGCGGATAAATCACACCGCTCCGTAGATAAACGGAGCATAATACTTTTTTACGACCAAGTTCTTATACTCTGCTTACCGACAGCTCGGTGTGACAATTGATATTTCTATTTTAGATCCTGTGCACTAAAAACACTCAACGTTTTCTCGCTCTCTCCTTTATACCTTGGATTAAAAGCTTATTCACAAAAACCATGATTATTCACCAAAACTGCCCACAAAAGAACCAGAATACTCGTTTCAAAAAGTTAAAAGTTCAAGATTCTCTCGACGTCACTTTGATTAATAATTTGACGCGCTCTCGCGATCGAAACCCTTTCGGTGCCAACGTCGGCTTCGGACTGACTGTCTTCGAGTATCAATATGCGAATTCGAATCATCGTCGAGAACACGCACACGTATCTCGGATATTCGACACTCTCGCGATGTCAACGTGTCGTACGATAATTCGAGATAATAAAGCCTTCGTATGTACGCTCGATGGGTATTTTCTTACACTCGGCGAGGCACTGGATACCATATAGACAGCACAATAGCTGCTCGCACACGTCAAGTTGACGCTCGATTATCGCTTGCTCGAACGATGCCCCTCGATTAAAAAGAAAAAAGGAACTGACAAAAAGATTGAATAAAAAGTTATATTATCCGTAAGGTTTCGTATCCATTTAAGATATAGAGAGTTTAGTTCCGGTCGTATAAACAAGCTACATAAATAATTTCAGCTGAGACGTAGAACATCAAGTCACGATTAAATATAAGCACTCTGGTAGTTGCAGTGCGTACAAGAGCTTCATATCCTTCCGCGTACACCACGCGTAGATCATCCGACTTGAAATACGCGTGATTTCAATTTGTTCCCACTGCCGCTGCTGCTGCAAGCTCTCTTGACAAATATTACGAGTATTGCCTTGCATAAAGTGCTGTCCTGGACTTATTGCGCGCGTCTCGTAAGCGCGTCTTCTTTCAGCTTAATCTACGTGCGTCGCGTCGCGTCGCGCGACGTAGCTAGTATCCTCCGCGCCGCTCCCGAGTGAAATTGCGCTTGCCGAGGAAAAAGCTCGCATGGCTGTAGAGCTACGGAGACATGTACGTGTGCGAGTGCGCGCGACGGCAGGTGGTGCGGCTGGCTGGCTTACGCTGCTTCTGCTGCTGTTCTGCGGTGGAACTGCTGCGTGTACTCCATTTTCTCAAGGTTGTGTTCCGCTGGCGGACAGATTTATTTACTGCATGAACAACAGCGAACAAACTGGAGCTGCTGCTGCTGCTGCTGCTGCGCCTCTCTTCTTCCGTCCCTAGAGCACTGCAGCATCGCGCTCGACTGTGCTGCGTGAAGCTGCCATTACGTCCATTTCGTGATATTATTTTTTTTCTTCTTGCTTTTGTTTTCTGTTTCACTTTTTTTTTCGTGCACGCTCGATAACGTTTCATCGTCCAACGTATCGAGATACGCGCGATATATATACGCCTTTTTTTCTGCGCCACACACACTCGTGAATTACGATACACAAGGATTATCGGCGCGCGCGGGGCAATTGTAACAGAAACACTGGGACGAGACGTGAATAAAATTTGAGATATTTATGACTCGTCGTAAAAAAAAGTAATATAAAACGCACCCAGCTACGCCGACACGCGCGAACGTATGAAAGAAGTTTATATATTCTTATGAGAGGATCCGTGAAAAGTTGAATTTTCAATTGAAAGTCAAATCTACCTTTCGCGGCAGATAAGCTCGGCACCCTCGGGTAGAGACCAGCGTTTTCATGATAATTTAGTGAACTTTCTTAGCAATAAATGCCTTGAAACACTACTTCATAAGTAAATCATATCTCTCTCTCTCTCTCTCGAGCGTAGAGAATTTATCGAGGTAATTTAATTCGAGCTGCAGATGCAGACGCGCGCGCAGCACAGGTGCTTTAAAAATGCATTTACGATCCATAACGAAGTTTGTTTTATTGGGAATGGAAAAAAAGTAGCAAGTCGACAAATGAGATTTTCCGATCGTAAATGTCTTTGTCATGGAAAATGCCACCGATCCCGTGCTCATCGAAGGAGCTACGATAGTTTACTATATTATCCTCGACGTATACACCAACCTTTGGAGATCAGCGTATATCTGCCTGAATTTTCTTTCGAATTGAATTGGGCGAATGATTGCTCGCTGACCGAGAAAGCATTTTCTTATCGCAGCCGACGAGATACTGTACAACTTGTACTACTAGTATGTAACGGGATGAAAATTTTAAGAAATTTATAGGGTCAAACTTGCCTAAATTTTCCAGATAGACCCAATTGGGATATTAATTTTCAAAGAATTTCCCATATTTTATACAAGCAACGGATAACATTTGATGGACTTTCTCAATTAATTAAATTTTATGGTAATTTCATCGTGGATGAAAAATAATTTTTTAATAAATTTTCCACGAAATTCAGACGAATTATTCTGTTCAACGCAAAGTACACAGGCTCATACTTTGAATGTATGTAGCTGATTAGTTGCGAGGGTGTGGCCAGCCGTGTAGGATTATACAAGCCCAGCTTTCCTGCGATCGTTGCACATCTCCTGAAACTGGCTATCATTCAAACTCCCAAACTGCCACAGAGTCAATAAAGTTGGCTTATATCATCCTCGTATCTTCATAATATACGTGGAACGAATTTTCTGCTGAAAATCGAAAATTTTGGTAAACCAATTGTTACACGCGGAACAAAAATGAGCCATTCCGCTGTTGGGAAATAATTTCTCGTTACTTTTGTGCCGTTTAACATCATATTTTATCGCTGAGAATATAAAAATCTCGCGATCGTATAATTTATACTTCTATTCGAGAATAGTATCCCGTGAGTATGACTCGCGCGCGTGTAATAATTGGTAAAAGAACCATGATCGGCAGAAACACGCGCAGGGCTTTTTAGCCCCAAGCTTTTTTTTACGTTTTGTAATGCTTCGTAGAGAAAGAGGGTTTGAAGTTAGAGGACAATTTATCACCTCTAACTTTTTTGAACATTATTTTGCCATTTTCAGCTTTGTTTCGTTACGGAAGTAAGGATGAATAAGAATAATGGGTTGTAAAAAGCTGCCATCGATGCGTATCGTCAAAGATTATGACAAAGTGAAACGCATTATATATCCGGGGAACCCAGTAGCACCCCATAAGCCTTTTTACATTTCACTCGTAGTTATTCTTTGAGAGATTTGATGTAAATTGCGAAAAGTGATGAATATTTGAATAAAAAGTGCATCAACCTCCGATAAGCCCTGATTTCCGCTCGATTTCCCCCCACGCAGTTACTGTAATTCATGGAATTTGTTTGTCTCGACGTTGAATTTTTTTGTTGTTGTCGAAGGGCATTCGGAGATGTGGAAATCCAAGCAGTGAAGTGTCTGTCCCGGATAACGTCCATTGACAAGGAATTATCGTGAATAGTCGCGGAGTGGGGAGCTATAGTGATTGATGCTCGCTCGTCACTGCGAAAGATAAAAAAAAATATACATGCATGCGTTCACACTAACGCACGAGCAAAGAGTCTTGATTTATGGCCTGAAATTCCACGCGACTGCGTCTAAGCGTGCAGTGGCCTCGGTTTGTGAAAAATTAAAATAGTCGGTTTGTAAAGATTAAATTTATTGTATCTGGTAGATTTTTGCTTGTCTCTTTGTTAGCATCTTTCCCTTTTTAATATTTAAAATAAAATAATGTTTGTTCTCGTGAAATTAATACATTCAGTAATTTTATTGAAAGATTTGTTTTGAGAGACGTTGCAATGATTAGTTAAGCTAAAACTTAAACTCCTGCAAAATATAATCACATACTTGAAAAATATTATATTATAATATATTGTTTTCGATGTTGAAACGTCAGCTTCTACCACTAGATGGTGAGTACTTTTATATGTATACCTGCAAGTGTCAAAGTAGGAATAATTGTATAAGTCCAACATGGTTTATCAGTTTTGACATCAAGTGGTTAGTCGATCGATGGATTAATATAAAGAACCTCTGCATCCTTTCTCTTCTTCCAAATTTTTGTCAACATATAGTGGAATTTCGAATGAAAATTGTTTATCCCTTAACGTAAAAGTTAACTCAAAAAAATCAATTTGTTTTGAAAAGTGATTCTTCGAGCAACTGGTTTTTTTTTCTTTCATTATAACCGTGATTTTGCGCTTAAAAAACTATCGAAAGATTATATGTACTGAGGTTCTTCACAAGCCAAAGTAAAGGCAATAAGACATACTGAAAAGAAGGAAAAGCGCGTTTCGAGACTTTAATTAAGTTAACTTCTTGTCTCACGTGCACGATCCTATTGCATTAAAACGACAAAGCCAGTTCAATAAAAACTTACAAGAATTTTTCATGAAAGCTCTGCACAGGGTTCGCACAAGAGCCACCATAAGTATTCTTCACAAAGAGATCAGTGAACGTTGAAACTGGGATCGTGTTTCCATAGGAAAAATTACGAATTTCGAAACCAACCGTCTTCGTATTGTCAAGGTCGAGAGAGGGAGAGAGAAAAGTAGCTTGTCTTACGAGAATCGAAAACGAAAGGGAGGGGTCGAGTGACTATTTACGAATTCAATTAAGTAAACTTGTATATTAGCGTTGAAGAGATTTCGTGCAAGAGGGTAAACATCGGCCAGTGCTACGTACATGCTACTAGAATGTTGCTAGAGGACTTGCTACGAAACTTTACTGAAAGCCTTGCTTGAAGAGCTTGGATCAATGTATCTACGTGTGGCTATTTACTTCCTGTTCATGAAAATTCATCGATTCTGATTGGAGTTGAAACGAAAATTATCGTCATTTATGATAAATAATGGTTACACAATTAAAGAGACTCATTGCAATTTGTCGCACGATTTGAACAAATCGTACAATCTTTAATTGGTCTAGACGCGCAAGAATATTAACTCGGTGAAGCCATTATTGTTTCATTTAGTTAATTGTAATTGCTTAATCGTATCGACGAGTTTGAATTCAAACCGGATCAGCGCCAATGTATTCAAATGGCATACTATCATCCGAAAATCCATATGAAATGAGTTCGGTAATCTCTCATAAATATCAGCTTGGGCACCGATGATGATAATTATTACAGCTTGAAATTTGTACTTATACGCTGCAATTATTGGAATTGTCAATGATTCGCATGGCATTAAAACTGCGATTTTGCTTTGCATTTTTGAACGTCGAATGATTATTTTGAAATAAAGAACAATTGAAAGTCGCGCTAAGGTGTCAAACAGTATGGATCAAACGGTATTTTTGAGCAACTCGATACTGTAGTGTAATTTGAGGTATTCATGAAAACATATTTCTTATGTATTTCCCAACATTTTTTGCGCATCGAATATGAAAATTAATTCAATGAAACATTTTATTCCAAAAAAAATTCATTTTTTGGTTCTTCATATCAGATTCATTAAAAGTATTCAAAATTTTATCAATCGTTTATAGCATAATCTTAGGGTTAAGTCTAGCTCGTATATTTATTCTTTCATCTCGAATTCACAGAGCTCTAAAAATTCAAAGCTAAAGTGGATTACTCGCGCTATTCGAATATAAACGAGACGGGGCTCGTATTTTTATATAAAAAACTCAAAGAGATTCTCCCCCGGCGCGTAAAATTTTTTTTTTCACACGATGCTTGATACAATCAAAGCTCGCGAGTTTTGACGCATGTAAAAAAATTCCCCGGTAAGCAGCAGCAGCAGCAGCAAAAAAGTCGGGGAGCGAACATTTCACGTGCAGTTTTTGGTTTGCAAAGTAGCTTCGCCCGAAACTTTAAGATCGCACGTGTATTCTATTTATTGCTTTAGTCGAATAGTGATAAGCTGCTTGGTGCCTTTGTCAAATCGACGTTGGAAACCTCATTTTACCTGGATTAACATTAAAGTATTTGCATAAGGCACTTATATATTTTGGTGATAAAAAAAACCTCGCTCGCAATACTACGTACTAAAAGTTTGGAAAACGAGACCCGCGAGTCTGGAATCAAGGAAAAATAATTTCTGCAAATAAAAAAAAGTTTTAATTTAATTTTAATGTGGAGGGTTTCTTGAAAAAGATCTAAAAACGTTACATTGAAACCGTTGCGCAAAAGAACACGTCTTGAAACGAATTCTTTTTAAGCTCACTTTTTTATATTTAAAGTGAATTAAAGCGGCTCTTTTATTTATATCGAGGGAGAGAAGCTTCATTAACTTACCAAGGAAAAATGCTCATAATTGCTTCTTAAAAAAAGGAAAATAGCACAACGAAAGCTCCCTCAGACAGATTAATCTTTTATACCGAACAACTGGATTTAACATATGAGTTAGCTATGTAAATTTACTTAAAACCTTCATTTTTTAAAATAATTTAACAATAATCCTTGAAACAAGAACTTTACTTTCGACAACGTTCGTTATGATTTTTTAGAAAATTTATTTCTCGTTCTCGATAGATGATGAACTTTTTCCATTTTTTTTTATTTCTCATCGGGCAAAAAAATCAGACAGAATAAAAGCGGCGCTTCGCTGCGCCGTGCGTATGAAAGCTACGCGTTACAAACGAAGTTCAAACTTGGAAATCACGAGATGCGTATATTGCGAAGCGCCTCCTGTGCGTTATATGCGCGTGCCTATGCACCATCGAGCGAACGTGCAGCCGAAAGAAAAAGGAGAAAAAAAATTAGTTTCTATGGAGTTGGCTGAATAACTCGTGCTGCTACCCCTGCGCCGACCACCTTCTCTCTTTGGTAGTCTGTCATCCGACAATTAGCACCTAACACCGAAAGCTCACCGCGTCGTCGATGCGCGCGCGGCACAATTGTTCGGCCGGTATACATACATAAAGACACGTCAGAAACAGGCTCGGGTTCGGAAAAATATGTTTTTTGGAGCGATGGCGTCGAATAATAACTCGTACGCAGCGACGCACTGTTGATCGCGAATTTTGACGTGAAAAAATAACATTTAAAGCTTTCACAAAAAGCTCCGGTGAATGCATTTTTTTGCAAGAGTTTCATGTTATGCATACTTTGAAAGCACAGTGGTAAAAAGTAAATAATATTACCATGGTAAAATTTTTAAATTGGCAATTGCTACTTTCAAATAAAATTTACAATAAAACGTGAAACATCGCTTTCGGAAATGTATAATACCGCCATCTTCGAGCGAAGATTGGACAGATTTTCATAAGTAGGAAAATAAGTTTGGCCGCGGCGTAAACGGCAAGGGAACATCGTGTACGCTGTGGGGCAAGTTTAAAAGTTGTCCGTTGAGCATAACCAAGGCCTTACATATAGATGTAAAAGCGTATGCACCGGAAGAGAAGAAAAATTCAATCCTCCATTGAATATGAAAAAGATAAGCACGGAGAGCCGCGAGTCAAGCAGGCGGATTAATAGCGCGTATCTCGCATATAGTCAAACGTGTCTGTATATAGGTTCTAGGCTCGCGGAATTTTAACGTACATCTATATTGCACACACATATATACCTGCTGCTGCTGCTGGTGCTCGAGGAAGTTTTCTTCGCTGCTGGGCTTTTTAGCCGCAGCAGCGCAGCGCGACGCTACGCTACGCATATACGCGACATGGCTCAACGAAGCTTCTCGGTACGCATGAACGATTCGCTCGATGTACGACTTTGGTATACATACATATATAACGGCTGGCAAAGTTGAGCCGCTTTACACACGCGGGGGCGTATAGTATAGCGCGCGCGATAACGAAGGTGCGCGACAGCGAAAAAGTTGTAATGACTAGAGAGACGTACTCACGCTTCGACGATCACCAAAGTACCGTGTTTTCTTATCCGATCATTTTGAACAGCTCCAAGATTGATTGAATATTCTTCATTTTTTTTCGTGCGCACGTATTTTACTTGCAAAATGTGAATTTTTGATTTTCTTTTTTTCGTGCGAACTTTTAGTCTCTGTTGCAAGTAGGTCACGCGCTTACTTCCCTGCGAATGGAAAACGATGCGAAATAAGTTTTTGTTTTTGCCCTTTGAACAATTTTTACCTCGTTTTATGTATTTTTGTATACCGAACTTTTTCGGTACATAAGCTGCTTCTTAAAGGCCGAGGGATATATTCATGACAACTGTAGGGAAACAAATGTTCGCATGTCGACGCAAAAATATATATTTCACGAAATTCAGTTTCTGTAGATATTTTGTAATAGGAAGCTATATCTTTTTTGATTTTTTTTCTCGTACATAACTCCGTGTACATACGCGCGTATACTCAGACGCTATGTGGCCGATACGTATATATTCATGTAGGTACTACGAAGCTTGACCGACGGCCTGACCGACGGCGATCTATGGCATTTGGAAGTCCGGCAGGATATTGCATTCGGTTGGCTACTGCCCTTCTGCGTACACACATACACATACACACACATACGATCAAAGTGTACACGTACAGAAGTCGATACGGACTTCCTCTGACTTCGGAGAAAATATCCTCTGTGCCGTGTGTGTGTATGTGTAAAATGCTTGCGAACCAAACTGACTTTATCTGTGTTCACTTGAATATTAGATTTTCTAATTGTTTTCGGTAAGTTTTTACTTTTGCAAAGTAAGAACGATTCGATATAATGTCTAGAGAGTGGAAGTTTCTTCGTTCGATCGTATATGGAGTCTGCCGTGGACGCGAATCACGAGCTCGTGTTGCCTATACGTAAATATGCTGCCATATTCCCTTGACGAGACGATATCGCTTTGTTATTCTCGTCAACTTCCTCACTCTCTCTCTCTCTCAAGGTAATTTAATCTGCTGTTGCCACCGCCGCTGCTGCTGCTGCAAACATGCATGTATGTTTGTACATAAACTCGATATAGGAAACTCGATAGATAATAAAAAGTTTGATCCACGCGCGCGCGCGCGGCTCTGTGTCTACTACACACCGAATGTATGTATATATTACTCATTCCGTGAATTCGTTCTATGCTGCGCGCCTGCGACCGGAGTGTGTTCCGAGCCTCGCGCACACACGAGGTCCGAAAGTTTCGATCGTTGGTTAATTATGAAAGTTCCTCATAATACAAACTTGCATTCGAGCTTCCTCGCGCGCGCGACTGTTGTCGGCTATATAAGGGTAGTGGATGCTCTCTCTCTGTATGTGATCTCGCCAGCTCTCAAATTAATTAATGGAAAAGTCGCCACACGCACACAGAGGGAGAGAGAGAACTAGCCAGCCAGTCGATTACGGAAAACTTTTCGTTACGCTGGTACGATGTGTCTGTGTGGGTGTGTACGTAAATTCCACACACTGGGCGTTCATAGCGATTAATGCTATGTCATTTATGCCTTGTAATTTTTCCTCTCGCGCGTATTTTTCACCTTTTTTTCACGTCCGTATCAGCAATTTATTTTGGAATGAGCTGCTGCTCGTGCGTTGGTAGCGTTCTCGGGAATTAATAATAATTTTTCGTCCGTGCTCCTCGCTTACTTTATCCCAAATTGAATTTTTTGTCACAACCAATATCAAAGTATGATAATTCAATCGTATTCGTATGTATTATACTAACCACACTTTGTTTTTTCTTTTTCAGGTAAGTAGTACCAAAGTCAGACGAAAATTTTTCGGAAGAGAGCTTTCAGGAAAGTATAATCATTGCTCATGCATCCTTAACGTATGCTCGGAATAAAGGAAGAAAAGGCATAACTGTTCTGAAAAACTTCTCTGATCTTTATACCTTAAAAAAGTTAAAAATGAATCCGTGGAAAAAAGTGCAGTCCTCGCTTCTGAATCGAGGTCATATACGTACGTGGTGCCATGAAATTTGCTTAGCCCCATTCCATCTTCTCTATACTCGCGTAAAAGCACCTACGTCGAGAATATAAGATTTCAGGCTCAATGTCGAAAATTGTATAGCGCGCTTTATTCCGAGGTCAACCTTTTTTTTCTTTTTCATCTATTTTTCGGACGTTCACAGTGCTATATCGACGCAGTCATGATACTCTTGTGTGCGGTTGTTTGACATCGCATCGACAACTATTTCCTCCCTTTATTCGACAAAAGTCCCCTGCGGAAAATTTATTAATACTCCTCGATATAAATAAAAGCGCGACCACCCCGCCGCGCGCAACGATGATTCAATTTTCGCTCTGCGGACATTTTTCATTTTTTTTTTCTATACATACGCGCGAAAAAATGTGGGGTTGTACATTTGAATTAACGTTGGCGCGCGCGCTCGCGAGTCATCGTCGTGAAAAAGTCGCCGTGTAAAACAAAAAAAGCCATCCGTTAAAATTCAATTAACGCTTCCATTCATGTTCAGCTTCAATACACACGCACCGCCCGCGCGCACAGCAGCGGTCCAATATACAGAGGAAGCTCGTGTGCACACACAAGCGCACTTTCATGTTATACAGTTCGCATGGCTCTGCCGGATTGAAAATCCAGAGTGCTGCTGCTGCTCGGAGAAACCAGACGGACAAATCTTTGGCAAGGCTTTTGAGCTCGCGCTGAAATTTCAGTGGTCTCTCTCTCTCTGTGAGTCTCTCTCTGTGTATGTATGTGTGTGGGCGAATTCGGGCAATAAATCGTCCGATAACCGAAACGTGTAGCCAGCAGCACACCTCTGTACTACGTACGTGGCACTGCTATACTCGTTCTGCCGGTATATATCTTGGGTCTCGGTTAAAAAAAAAAAAAAAATAAGAGTAGAGGAGCAGCGTAGAAGGGAATTCGCGTGCTCGCCCGTTCTCGTCCCGCCGGAGTGAGAGAGACCCCCTAAGCTCGCGGGGCTAGAGAATCGATTTTTGCGCGCGCATACAGTGCAAGTGAGAGCTCACCGGCCCCGTTACATCACGACGACGACGAGTCATCCGAGTCATTGACATATAATGGTTTGAGCTGTGCATGTGTATATACTTGTACAGAAATGCGATCGAAAAAAGCTCCTTTTTTTCTCTGTCTAAAGTTGCATCGTAACGAAGATTTCACTAACGCGATGGGTTAAAATAACGTCTACATTCGATCATCGTTAGAAAGCTTCCTCAACTAACTAGATTACCCTTTCTTCTTTTTAAATTTCGGCATTTTTCTTACTCTCGAATCAAACGAGAGGCAAAAAAAGAAAAAAGAAACTCGGTTCGTTTCACCCGTGCCAGTGCGTAATTATTATTAACTATCTGCACCTACATAAACTCGCGCAAGTATATAGGTGTAGCAAATAGCCCCGCGTACCGGGCCCTCGGCAAGATAAATATAGATTTCCCGGAGGTAGTTAAACAATATCTTGCTACCTATACGTACACACATAAACGTTCGGAAAGATAAATGCTCGATATCTATATACATATGAGGAGCTGCAGCAGCAGCAGCAGCAGCAGCTTCCAATAATTATCCGCGTAATGCAGATAGTAGCTAGTAGCTAGTAGTAGTAGTAGTGGAGAGCCTAGCCAATAGCTTATATCTATATTATCGATCGAGTGCACTTAGCTCTCCACTCCCACTCTGCCTCTGCCGCGCGCAGCCCATCGAGCGACGTGCTTTTTGGTATATGTACTGTAAATACATACCTATAGAACTTGATACACACGGTATGTTAATGTTCATACGTCTGCGTATATAGTATACAATTACCTGCGAGAATGCATATATATCGACGACCGATAATAATGAACAAAGAAAGACGTGTGCGGGAAGTCGAAGAAATTTACAGAGCCAGTTATAGCTGCGTAAGACTTTTGTGCCAGATGCATAATTGTGGCGATCGCTGGTGTATAGAATTTTTTGATAAAAAGCTAACTACGCTCGGAGACAATTCGATTAAAATTGCATACACTACGGCAATGGCGTACCATTAGCATTGTGCATTTTAAGAATTTAGGAGAGAGTTGTGCATTTCAATTCGCATATTTCCGGGTAAAAATGCTGAACATTGGTAATGGGCTAATGATAAAAAATGACTGTTTAACATGTTTCAAAATACATGAACATTGATTGGTTTTTTTATTTTACAATTTTTTCGATGATGTAGACCAGCTGTCAAACATTTTGAATCCGATACTACTTTGAGCCTTCACCGCTAGATGGCAAGTTCCCCTTCATCTGCAAATATGCAAGTGGTACAGTGGAAATAATTGTTTATAAGTCAAAGATTGGAACGATTGAAAAAAATTAGGATTTTGATTAAAGATGATTAGCATAATTACGCGTGTACAAGCATAATAGCTCGAACGATGTGTAAATAACGATGTTGGAGTTAAAAAGTACGAACAGTAATCAAGCGCGTTCGTGGGATACTGTAATCACGTGCAGTAGGTCCACTGGCTGGTTACTCGCTATATACGCTCAACTGCAATTGCGTTATCTGCGCTGTAACGCATCGTTAACAAAATATTCATCAAAAAAAGAATGACTTTTTTCTGCGGTTGCATTACGAACTTTTTCATGTGCAATTGCCGCCTCGCTGTTTCAACGCATATAACGTACAAACAAGAAGTCAGTTTATCGCTTTGAGTTTAAAATTCGTTTTTTGACATTTTTAGTTTATATCGAATGATATTTTTTTTCGATTTGAAGGAGTTTTCACCTCGGAATTTTTGTGTACATATAATATAAGGTCATTTTATAAGAGAAAAAAGAATACATTTCGTACTTTTTACAACTGTGAATGACATAAAATATTGATGTTATGAAAAGAGAAGTAAATCCCGTCATAAAACGGAGAAGAAATAGTATTATTCTGCGAGCACCGGGTTATATCGAGCCTATAAGCAGCTCAATATAAGTAGTATTATCTTAAAGCTTCCAAGGTAAATGGAGAGAGAGAGAGTCAACATTTTTAAAAAATAGAGAGAGCCTCTGCCGGTGTTGTTTCTGCCGCGTACCAAGAACAACCGGTGAAATGTTTACGCGTTATTAAATTTCTTGGACTCGAGCTTTCCCCCTGCTATTTGACTTTATCAGCACTCCAGGCTTAGGCGCAAAAAGAAAATATTCTTGATCGCGTGCCAAGGATAATGGCACTTTTAAAATCCTGGTGTTGCATTTAATTTTGTTTCGAAATACCGTGAAGATTATTAATAAAGGCGCTTCGCTTTTTTCCAAACTTGTCTTGCCAATGTATACATATTGTGTAAAGATAACGTTACGAGTGGCTGACTATTCAACTTTAGTTAGTACCAAACTTGCTTTTTCGACGTTCAGTCATCTTTTATAGATGCCAGCAGCAGAACTCTCGGTATTTCAGCCGTGAATCCAATTTCGAACATGGTAAGCGACGCGACGCGTAAAGAGGAACTGACTTTAGCGAATTGCTAGTGTGGGCTCCTCTCTCGCATACACACACATACAGACACAGACCCACATTCACTCGCTATCCCTCGGCCTCGTAGCCTGGACA
The DNA here is from genome assembly GCA_902732785.1 of Trichogramma evanescens. Taxonomy (NCBI): domain Eukaryota; kingdom Metazoa; phylum Arthropoda; class Insecta; order Hymenoptera; family Trichogrammatidae; genus Trichogramma; species Trichogramma evanescens. The sequence goes on along the minus strand of CACVKI010143739.1, from coordinate 23,040 downwards.
AACACTAATTTTCAGTTGCTCAAGTTCTGATTGCAAATACAGCAGTAGCAGCAGCAGCAGCAGATGGGGCGCGGTCAGTTTGGTCAGCGTCAGCTCTTTGTAGAAACCAGAAATCGTTATAAGCTTATGTAAGGAAAAAGGGGTTTCGACTCGATAACATGCAACATAACTTCGTGCTCGGGTTATATATATAGCGTTGGAAAAATTAATCTCTGCTGCTCGCGCGAAATTTGTATTACTTTCGGGATAAAAGTTTTAATAAAAATTGCTTCGCAGAAAAATACGGATCCAAGACTCGACTTTACAATCGTCTACGAATCTTTCAGATTTATTTCTTTATTATTAAAATCGGGATAATATGCAAGGGGCGATGGATCAATAAACTTAATTCGTTTATTAATCAGATAAATATGCTGGCGAACTCCGTGGCCGATGTAGCTCCCTGATATACAAAACTGTAATTATAACGAAAGCGTATATAGCTCGAAAATTAAGAGTACAATGAGCAACGGTGGCAACGAACGGTGGCATATACGAACTTTCCCCGCGTGCTGCTTTCTCGGTGGCACCCTTCAGCTGAGACGTATGCACATGTACACACCCACACGTACAACCCATGGTGCACGTACATACGTGCGACTCATACGTAACATCGGTCACACGTGGGTATACCCGTGTGTCGCACGTATATATATTTATATAAAGCAACTGCATACATGTGCGAGTGTGAAGCAAGAGAGAGAGAGAGAGAGAGAGAGAGAGAGAAAGAGTGGGGGAGGTTAAAGGGTTGGAAGTGTAGAACGAGACGAGGAGTTGGTGCCCCGAAGGGGGTGTGCGGTGTAGCTCGCGCGCTCAGTAGAGTAGGAGAACGTCTAGACAGGCTGGAGGGAGAGAGAGAAAAAGACGTACGAGCAGCCTGCATGATTGCAGCAGCGGCACCGGCGGAGTTGCAGCGACCGAGCTGCACGACTGCAGCTCTCCGCGCGAGACTCTGTAGTTTTCAGGCGAATACGTATATAACTTTTGGGTGTATTATTTTTTGGCGCTCGCAGACGAGAAAATTTTATTTCTCACTCCTCCGTACTCGTATGATTGGAGATTTTATCGTGCTAAAAATTTTCAATCGAATGAGTGAGAGATGTTTTTTTTTTGTTAAAAAAAAAGAAGGTGCGAAATTTCTCAACGCTGGTCTTTTTCGGGAAAAACTGCGTTTAAGGGCATTGCCCGCGCTTGGCACGACTTCTGTTTTGATCAATTTTTTTGTACGCTCGTTAAAGCGGAAAAGTCGAAGGAAACGAGATTGACATTTCTTTTCTCGGTCAATATTGAAAAAAAAATTTAAATAATTCAATATTCAATTATCAATGGATTCGCTTACGGTATTCCTTATTAAGAAAATATAATAGCGGTAATTAATTCCCAAGTTGCCAATAGTCAAGAATTTTACCCGAAGGTGTTCGTAAATCAATCACAGCGCATTTCATTATCGAGTACTTTGGCCGCGCTTAAAGTTCGCAGATAGCGGAGAGCAGCGCGAACCAACTCCTGCAGCACTCTCTTTAATCAAGATTTTGAATCTCCCGGTGTTCGTAGCTGAAAAATTTCGATCACCGCAAAATCATCGCAACGAGAGCTCGCGTAAACTGCACCTAGTATACCCACCTATAAGCTCATTCTCCGAAGCTCTAATTAATTCTCTTCGAAAATTCGATTCGAGAAGACTCGCAACAAGTTTTCGTCGTAAGGATTTTACGATTATCTATGTTACTCCTCGAAGATCAGCCTGATACCCTTTGAAACCGTGACTGTTGCTGAACTTTTAAACTTTGCTCAATTCATTAATGTAATGTTGAATTTAGAATAATCGATGTTTTTTTATGCGTTTAATGGCAGTTCATTTTGCACAATACTAATGAACCATACGTGGTAAAAATGCTCAACAAAAATTACCATTTAAAATATTTTAAATTACTTTACCGTTAATTGGCTTGTTTTTGGAAAATTTTTTGTTATAATTAAATTTATTTAACAAATACCCAAGAATTAAAATGACATTTTTATTGTTGCCAAAAATGTAGACCATTTTTCAAGTGATAAAGTAAAAAAATTGTATAATAAGAGGAACTGTATAAGCACCACATGTATTATTCTATATTAAGTATTATTCTATCGCAGGTTCGTAAATACTGTTAACAATATGCACGAGGAGAGTAAGCCTCTGCTTTTATACCGTACTTGTCAGGTAGTGCGAAACACGTTCCTCGATTTTAACAGTTTTCTCAATTAATTTATCAATTTTGTTTTAGAAACTATTGGCTGGAGTTAATTTCCAAATATGAAAATCGATAGGCAATTTAAGTCAACCGCAAAGTTGTCCAAGATTACCCTCCCTCGTGATTTACGTTTTTACCCTCAAATTGATGAGATTATTACACGTAAAAAGGATACTTCAATACCTCGTCGATGTAGGCTCTATCCCTCGCGCCGCCATCAGATTCTCCGGGAGTTGCAACAAATTAGATACGAAGCGAGGGAAATTGATCTATTACCGAGGTTACTTGTCACTTCCGAGTCCCGAATAATAGGGTATGAAATTAAAATCTCGTTAGGCAAACTCGATCGACTTGAAAATTTAGTTTTGCCTCGATAAAATTTAATTAACGACGTAGATAAAACGTTCTAAATTTTATTAATACTAAACAAGCCTTTTTGTCTTGTCACGCTTTTATCCTTATAACCCACATCATTGTTGAACTGTTCATTGTTACGGGACGTAATTAATTTAGCCACGCGCTACGTTTTAAAAGTCATGTAGCACATTTAAATAACAGTGCGTGCCGCGTATAATAAGAGATGAAAATGTATATATGCTATATACACACAGAGCCGAGGAAGTTTAACGGAGCTTTTGCGGGCTACGGTCCGATAAGAATCCACATAGTCCAGAGAGTTGGAGCTGGTCCAGGCCAGTTAGCCGTATAGCTACGTGGCGTATAAAGATATGACTCATCTTAATTTTGCGATCTACGAGTGCGGGAGCACCGCGCACTGCGATTAATAACCTACGTGATAATTGATAATGTCATGATTATCCTTAAAAATTGCAAGACAATATCATAAGGTTCATTCGGAGAAGAACCAAAAATTATTAAATCAAACGTCGTAATAAGCTTGAAAAATAAATAAAAAATTCCAAGATATTTTCTGCATCATCTTATTCCGGCTAAATATGCTTTTGCTCTGTATCTCAAGCCACGATGCTCTATACCGTAATTAAATATCACTTTTCAAAGCGCGCGAGCCTCTGAAATGCTAACTACGCAGTCGTTTTGCTTTATTAAACCCAAAAGTAGTTGCTTGCGAATGTTAACGTCTCGTCGCAGCCAAGATGACAGGCTTTTTCAGCTTATTTCTTATGCCGGCGCGATATACCCCTTCAGTCATCTTCGCCGATGTAACGTTGCGCCGTGTGGCTACTCGCTCACTCGCTGCCCGTGTATTATATACCTCTCTTAAATGTCTCACCATTAGGATTTCAAAAGGAGTGCCCTCAGTTTAATGTCGAAACCTTGACAGATAGGTATTATGCAAGATCGTCCCGCACGCGTTCTCATTAAGGATGACGACGGCGTTTCTCTTGATGAAAATATTATCGTCGCTGCCTCGGCGACGACGAAGTGCATTTTGATTAAAGTCATAGCTTGTTATTATGTTTTATTTTTTCTTCGGAAAAAGGCTTGTCACTCTTTTACGAAAATGAATGTCTAAATTTTGAAGTTTGCGAGATTAAATACAAACTGCCATCGAGTATTATCGATCACGGGAGAAATATATAAAATTCATTATTCACGAATCGGAAAATATGTTCAAGTAACCCCCGAACGTTATTTCTGGCTGGCCGACGATTCAATCGCTTCGCGCGCGCAACGATTGGTTCGCCCCTTCGAATGTTTAACTCTCATTCGATAAAAAGGAGTCTGATAGATCTAAATTCAATAAAAGAAAAATATTTTTCACCTGCAACCGTCATATACATGGACGCGCATACCTGTGCGCGCGCGGATGGGAATTCCTATACTCAAGCGCGTGTATATATGTGCTTTATATAAATTAAATTCAAAATGATTGCCACGCGCTTACGTGTATACGGCGATCAGCCCACGCGAAGCATACACAAATGAACACGCGGGAGGAGGCTTGCTGCGTTGCCGAGACTACAATCAGCGTGAAAACGAAATGAAAATGAGTGCCCGAGGGGTGTAGGCGCATCCATTAGTCGGCGAATATATGTATGTGTGTACGCGCGCAGGGGCGAGCTTTGAAGTCGCGGCGCGCGCGTGGCCTTTTGCCTCGGCATCGCGTTTATACACGCACGAAATGCAATTCAATCGAGCTGTATCTACTTTTGCTCCTTCTCTCTCTTTTTTTACACTTGTTTATCTCGTATGGTCTTTTGAATTAATAAAATTGTACGAACGAGCTCAATGTGTTTGCGCAAAAATGTCAAATGCCAGTTACGCACTTTTTACCCAACTAATTTCACGACCGGCTTGAATGTCTCGCGAAACTGATTTATGTATAATAAAATATGAAGAATACGGGCGAAATTTCGTTGCTAATACAATGGGTACTGCTGTTGCTGCAGTATTGTGTGTCGCGCGCGCTGGGCATGGTTACGAGAGAGAGAGAGAGAGTTAACGTCATTTCTACCAGCGTTGCTGCTGCTGTCACTGCGTTGGAACGCGCGCCACTGCGCAGGTCACTACTACCTACTGCCGCCGCTGCTGCCGCTGCTTCGAATACGAAACACGCGGGCGAGAAATCTACGCGCGCTGCAGAGCTACGCGCAGAGTAGATGCTTTAAATGGTTTCCCTTAGGAAATAGGTAAAGCTTCATTTGCCTAATTTGCCGCGCGTCAGTTCTCTCTCTCTCGTAGAAGTACCAAAGGGTGCTCTAAACCTTTATATATACTTAACGGTCCACTTTGCCTTGGATGGTTGCCGCGCGCACAACTACACTGCCGCTACGTGACTTTTCTGCTCTAATCAGATATCCTGATTAACATTGATAATGCTCAGCGTGCGACGATTATTTTTCTCGCATGCTTTTATGGCTGACGCTGCGAAGGAATTAACTTTAGGTATCGAAAATTATAGAAACAGTAAACGAAACACTTGCCAAGCACATTTCTATAATTTATTATATAAAATTCTTTTGACTTTGCCACTTGCAGATTCACATAGATAAAGGTACTCGCCATCTAGCGGTCAAGGCTGGCTTTAATTTTGATTGAATTTTATTAACCTTCTTCCAGCTACGCAAAAAATAAAGCGCAGCTTATTTATGCGAAAAAATCAATATTTGAAAATACAATATTAGCGAATGTTAATTTTTTAATGTACTGCGAGCACTTGGTACGCTGCATATGCCTAGTATCAATAAAATAAAACTTGACGATAAAATGATTCTCGTACGCTTTTGCCAGGTATACAGCTATACACTCTCGTTTTAACGTATAGAAAACTGGGGTAAAAGTAAATGCCGTCATAAAATTGAAAAAAATCGATTCCCCGAGAAAATCTGATACGACTGTAGCAGCAGCAGCAGCAGCTCGATTTGATTTCGCTACGGTACATAACTTGATATTGTTTAGCCGCTTGCATCATGCTCCATACGCAGTCAGATATTTGCCGCTGCTTGCGCGCGCGCAGAATAAACTGACGAAAGCTTCGCCGAAGCAACTCGATTAAAGTTACTGCTCATCGAAGCGTCGTTCAGATCTCGGAGCAGGATGTACGCACGCATAGAGCAGTAGCAGCAGCAGAGAAAGCTGCGAGAGCGGCAAGTGCGCCCGCGCGCGGCGGCGGTAGGCCGGGAGTACGACGGAACCTCGCTGCGTATATATAGGATACGCGAGGCATATAATATATAATCGGATTTTTAGTTGTGCGCGAGACGTCCATACATCATCGGAGTCTCGTGTGCGCCGTTTCCGTCGTCCTTCTGTACTAGTCTACGCCGTATGTGCTGTAAGGGAGAGACGGACGGTGGCACACACCCTCGTTACATAACGCGAACAGCTGATTTATTTTGTTTTTCGCGACAAATATATGTAGTCCTCTGTCCTCGATGACTTGGACTGGTGTTTGCCAACCCCTCCAAGCCTCGTACTACGTGTCACGTGGCATTTATCAAAACTCACGTATGGTCTTGTCTCGACGAATTTTCGTTGGAAAGCTCGCACGAATTTGATAAAAAAAGAAAAACGCGACACACAAATCGAATCGTCGCCCGGGTATTATAGTTTGTTAACGAGCTGAGCGCGCGCGCCGCGTCTCGAAGGAACGAAAATTAGCGCATGGTTTTCTTGAGCTTTCATTAGAGAATTAGTCAATTATAGAAACAGAGGTGGCTAACTCAATTAAAAATGACCCAAGTCGAAAAATACCGGCTGGCTTATATATATAGCAGTTGTGCTGCGCGAGGTTCTATATATATAATGTTGGACAGACAGCACGAAGTAAATAAATTAAACTTTTCTCTGATTACAAAAAGTGCCCTGACTTAACAAACACCACCGAAATCCTACTTTCCATCTCGCTCTCTGCATCGCGCGCGGAGCAGATATATCCAGGTTAATTTAGTCTCTAACTTCTCGTCTCTCTTTTGCGTATGTATATATACGGCAATATATACGTATAAAAAGTTGTCTCGGCTCGGCTCTGGGCTCTCTTGCCTATCTGAAGCTTTTTGATGTTTGTCTTTCTCCCAGGAAGAAAAGCGTCGGTGTAGTCGTACCGAAGTCGTGACACCTCGACGGATGATTATTACGCGCTTCCCGAGGCCTTCGAGCTCGAGAGAGAGAGAGAGAGAACCATTGTTAATTAATGCCCAGGCTAGGCGCGCAATTCAATAAAGTTGCAGGCACGCGGCTGAGAGTCACTTCGTCAAACAGACGCAAAAACAGTATAAAGAAAAGAAGAAGCAAAGTTTACGCGCGAAGCATTGAATCGCTCGAAATCATCTCTCTCTCGCCCCTGTGCGCTATCTACTCCGCACGCTTCAGAAATGTTTCTTAATATCGTTCCTTCTGGCTGGAAGACTGCAAATAAAAGTCGCTGTTTAACGCCTACGTTCGTTGGAAAATTCTTCGATCCAATTCTCGACGAGATCCACCTTGCCCCCTCCCCCCACCCTGCGCGCGATATAAGTGACGAAAATAAAAGAAGAGAGCTCTTGTTTCCTTCTTATCGGGCGTGCGACGACGCTCTTCTTAAAATCCTTTGAAGACGCGAGTACAATAATAATAATGATAATAATAAGCATTGTGAGCTTTTCATTCGGTACATTGAAATTTTCGTCTCGCATTATTGAGAAGTACGAGAACTATATCTATCATACATTTACGAAGTATGTTTACATCGCAGCGAGTGGGAAATATTTACGCATCGATGAGTTAGCGCGACGGGGCAATTTTTGTCATCGATTCGCACGGCGTTTCGCACTAGCTATGATACATTCCTCAGAGCTTTATAACTCTGTCTTGTAGGTACATAATACACACATACAATTTTGTCAATTGCTATATAGCTCGGCGTAATATTGCTCACGTTCCGCTAACAATGGTGTGAGCAAAGCTCGCGTTATGTATCGGGGATTTAATAAAGAGCTTCGTTTCTTACTGAATATACATAAAGAAGTCCGTTTGAACTATGTGTTCATAAGATAGAATGATTTTTGCCAGATTTTTTGCGCTCGCGTTTGATTCGTTCGAATCTCTGATTCATTGTATTGGCAACCGGCTTAGCTCGGTACTCATTGTTTGGAAATTTTTGAAATATTTAATAATTCTGAATAGGAATCGTTTTTTATCTCCTTTCTTCTACATTCAAATATACGTTACACAATACACGTATACTCTTAAATTAAAATAACATATAAAATGAAGAGATTACTGGAAAGAATTTCTGCGCTGGCGCTGCAATTTTTAAAATTACTTTAGTATCAGTCGAACGTATAATATATCTTAATGTGTGAAAAAAATTCCGTGCCAAGAAGATAAGTGCTCTAAATATTTCACAAAGATGAATCGATATATCAAACGACAGTAACCAATGCACATGACCCAATATATATATATGATCTTTAAATCGACCTGTAAAATCTAGCTGCGAACTCATGAGTTTCCGCGTTGGCTCCTGAGCCAATGAGAATCCATCATTACCCGACTTCTATATAATTGCGCAGAAACGTGACTGCCATGTTAAGCCTAATTTTCATTCGAAATATAATCGAAAATGGGATAACACACACGCGTATATAGATATAAAATGGCAGCGCGGCAGCGTAAAATTTTCCGAAATACCTTTTGTCATCTCGAGGTTGAAATTACCGACTCTCATCGTGCGGCTTTTCTTACTCCGTCGCTGCTGCCGCTGCTGCTGGGGTGACAGAGATTCGGCGGAGTTATACGCGAACATTCATAAATGTACTCAAGCGCATTTGCGTCTAAACATTCTCTCGGCAAAGCCTTTGACTAAGTAAATATCTCTCAACTTTGAGACAGATCTAACCGCAAAGTTGAAATAAGGGAATAGTTTCTGCCGAGAACTGAAAGGTTTCTTCCCTACTCTCTCCTTGCTGTTCGCTTTCTCTCTCTTGCCTAGCTTTAAGATCGAGCTTTCGAGTTCTCGAGCTCCTGGAACTTGTTATTTCTCTCCATGGCTTTCGCACCAGCCGCCGTCGCCGCCTCCTTCGCTGCTACTGCCACCCCCCTCCGCCGCAAAAAGCTAGCTAGTAGTAGTAGTCTCGGCGCAAAGCAGAGGAACCACCAGAGTGGTAAATAAGCCGCGTATAAGAAGTGAAATTTACGTAATACCAGTGCGGCCCGAGATTTAACTGCGTATACTCGCGTAAACTACGCTACAAGTCGCGACCCACTAACGCTTGCCACCTAATTATAGTCAGGACTATACGCGCCCCCCTGGGGGAGAAGGGTACGTCGGAGGAGCGCGATATTGCCGCCTAATGAGAAAATCATTATATGTGTTCTCGAGGAGAAATTCATACTTGGCGTTTTCTTGAGGTTGAAATTGAGAAATGATTATTATTAACGTTTGCTAGTTTTTGATAAACAGAGTCGTAAAATGGAAATCATTTGTTTCGTTTTTGTTATTTTCAATTTTATCGTTTGAATATCACTGCGAACGATTGTGAGAAGTAACCGCGTGAAAACGACTCATAAAGGTAACGTTCGTACCTTCTCGTAAATTCTCGTAACGCGAATCCAGGGGGCTACGAGACTATTCTCGAAGAAAATATCCACCTATTTTCTGGATACTTTATGCAGTAACCAAATTTGTTATCGTGTCAGGGGGTGGTTCCGCGTCGTGAAAGTGTAATGTCTCGGGCTATTTGATAAAACGACTTCGAATATTGCCAAACGGAGAAACGCGTATGCGGCCTTAAACTTTTGCACGCGCGCGCGCGAGAGCAATGAAGGCGGCAGAACGAGCGCCTCGCGCGATCGTGGACAGCGAATGAACTTAAATTCTCACCATTTCTCGTTGGGGTGTATATACACTGTTGAAAATATATATTTACTTTAAAATTGATGAAAAAGCAGAGGAATTTTTTTTCCTTCACACGGATGAAACTAATGAAAAAAAACATTATTTGACTGAAAGGGAATATACGTTTAAATTACTGCAATCGCTGAATTATGCAATCATTTTTACTTTTCCACTTGCAGATTTACAGAAGTAGGTACTCGCCATCTAGTGGTGGATGTTAAGGTTACAATTTATTTCTTGTAGATTTTTAAGCAATTTCTATGAAAATGCTTGAATTTGAGTATAGGATTGAAACTTTTTTGTTAATTTTTTCATTGAAAATAAAATTTGTATGCGATTATTGTACCTTGAATAAAGTTCAATATCGGTTACCTTAATTATACTAATGTTTGATTTTACATTGAGTCTCTATCCAATTTAAGGTTATTTAGTGTAGGTAAGCACAAACTGTTGCATCTTAAAATTGTTAAAGTATTCGTCTTACTTTATTTATTCAACATTTTTATTTAAATGCCTTTGTCAAGCTCCATCGTACAACTTGATACGCGAAACCGCTATATAGCTTTCTTTTATATATTCAGGCGCGTTCGGCGCGGGCGAAGCGTGCGAGCTCAACGTGCCAAAGAAAGTTTATTATAAGTTTATCACGCCTATGTGCCTCTACTACTATATATATTCACGAATATATAGTCGAGTGGCGAGGCCATCAAACCAAATTAGCCTGCCAAGTTACCGACGATTTTGAACCCTTTCAAAGGCTCGAAAGCTTGAAAGCTCCATTCTTGTTATGCGTGCGCGTGCAGCAGTAGCAGCCTAAAAGTAGTAGCGAACGAGCGCGCGACACCGACGACGGTCTCTGTCCTCTCGCACCGAGTACAGTTGGTTATTTTGAGTGGGCTCTGTGCGGCGAATTTTGCGCGAGAATTTGAGCGCGCGAATTGCCTCGCGGCAAAATTATACCACCTACCCCCGTCGAGTTCATTTCGACGTAATGTGTTAAATACTCGTTGACAATTTGTCACTCGGCTGAATGTAAGTGACGTACCTCTATGAAGATATGAATTTTTCGGTCGCGTCTGCGTTGGTGAACTTTTATTTCATGTTTTGGTTCTGGTTAAAAAGAGATATTAAAAAATTGATCGAGTATCGTTCGGTTGCCATTACAACCAAAAATAACATTTGTGCAACTCGATGTGCAGTCGTATGCATGCATTTGTGCAAGAAATAAACAAAAGCGGCGCGCACTGGTTTATACCCTGAAATAAGTAAATGCAATGTACTGTGCTACAAAAAAAAGCATGCGCAAAACATCGTGGCACGAGCAAATAATAACTCGCCCTCGTCCCCGTACAAGCTACAGCGCAGCGACGAACATTTAATTAAGCTCGCCAATTAAAAACTTTTGCATACTCTTGGCCCAACAGCAGCAGCAGCAGCAGCAGCAGCAACAGCAGCGTCATTTGCTGCATACGCGACGACGACGCAACGACGCTTCAGCGGGGGAGGCGCGCGCAAGCACATATAAAAAAGTAGACTAAGCCAGAGAGTAGTAGCAGTAGTAGACCGCGCGCGGCGTGAAAATTCACATATGTGTCTGTATCTGTCACGACGACGTGCGCATATTTGTAAAACGTGCGCAGCAGCGTGTAGTTGCGCGACGATGTAAGAGCTGCTGCTGCTGCTGCTGCAGAGCTTCGGAGCTACATTTTTTGTTGTCTCGTGCTTCCTCAATTTTTCTGAAAACAATCGAGCACGTTTTCATGTTTGTTTCGCAGTCGACTGTATGTGCATCGCCCCCATTCTCGTTGGTGTTTTTTTTTTGTCAGCTCACCTGAAGCAGCGCGTGGACTAATATTGCTTTTGCCATTGAATTCATCCTTACATAGTTGCAGCATAGACAGAGAAAGAAATGCAATGTAAATGCACTCGGGTTCTTTGCCTTATGTTTCCTGACATCGTACCTGTCTCCGGTGCGCATAAACGGGTACAGTGTCGTGTACAATATTCGTTGACAACTCGAAAGATCAGTGACCTCGCGGGTGCATAGACAACGTCATTTTCGACCTAGGCCTTGTCTTTTTTTTATGCAAAATTCAAAAAATAAAAGTGCTTTTACATCTCCACTAATAAAAAACGTTTTCCAGATTTATTTATTCGAAATGGAATTATTAATGAAGTGATAAACGATCTATCAAGCTTTCAAGCAAAAACGAGTTCATATTAAAACGATAATGCGCGGAAAGTAGGTTAACGACATTTCAATTACCGCAGCTGCAGTATAAGCTGTATATGTCTGAATGGTTTTTCGCGCATGTATACGCTGCGCGCGCGTGTGCCATTGGTATTACTCGATTGACTTTTTCGCTGATTGAACTCGATCCCGATGATGACGATCATTTAGCAGCAGCCCAGCGACGTGTTCGGCGTATTATGCAGCTATACTACTGTGCGGCTGATTTTCCATGATTCCGCTGCTCATTATGGACTTGAGATAATTAAGACGTAACTGTGTGTGTGTATGTATGCCGTATGCGTTTCGATTACAGTACGCGCAGTTGTACTTTGTTTTTGAATCGAGGGAGTTTTTTTATTCAATGCGTACATACAGTTTGCTTGAAAAAATATCGTCAATGCGCTTATTATCGATTGTTGAGAAAGAATATACACACTCGCACACAGTCTCTCTCTCTCTCTCTTCTATGAAAATCAATACGTCAAATTCAGCCTGGGCACGAGCCCATCAATTTTCAGGCGCAAATTCAAAGTTTCCTCTTTAGACGCCGGCCTAGCACACCTCCTATATATCCGCATGTATTATTATAGTTATATGTATAATGTGTGCACGCGGAGAATGATTGACGAGGCTAACTCATAAGAAACACTGGGTGTCGACTGCAGAACGCCGACTACCACCCCCCCGTACATATACGTACTGCAAACATTATTAATTGTCTTTGCATGCTTTGTCTTTCTGCACACGCGCACACATACACAGACACACACATAAACGCCATGCGTACACGTGTGGCTATGTACATGACTTCGATGTGTTCAACGCTTTAATGCGTTGCTCCATTAATACGGCAATAGCCTAAGAGCCAAGTCCCACATGCGCCCAGATATATATATTGTGTACTCGAATGAGCGTTCGCTCAAGAAAATAAATGAATATACATTTGCGAGCAATGGGTATAACGCTCGACATTTTCGGAAAATATAATATATCTTGAGATTTTGCAATCTTCTCTTTGAGATAACTACTGAATATTTTGTTCCGACTCCATGTGGAAGACAAGAAAGTTGTGTGCATAGTTTTATGTAAAATTATGCATTAAAATTAAAGCAACCGAACACGAAATTTTGGTAAAAAATTGACGTACAAGTACCGATTTATTTTTTTACATAAATTGCACGAAAAATGTCGAGAAATTCAATCATGTACATTATTGTCAATGGAAAAATAAACTAAAAATAATCAATTTTACATCCAAATTTATGCATTTTGATCAAAAAATCATGTTTTAATGCAGATTTATTTTTTACCTTAATGCTTGAAAATTTTCATTTTAAAGATTTAATGATAATTAAGCTTCGACCAACAGATGGCGTGGCACTTTTATCCGTAAATCTACAAGTGGCTAAGTTAAAATAATTGTATAAGTCAAGTTCAAAGATATTTTGAACCGTGTTCGATATTTTGTAACTGAACTTGTAAAAAATGTTTGAAATTGTCAAGTTTTAATTCAGATTCGACATCTGCATACAACCAGATTATCGGAATTCCTTTTTCCTTTTTTTGGAAAAACCATCGTAATTTTACGGAAATTTGAGCGTCAACACTCCGTTGGCATTGACAAACATTAATTTAAACTGGACACGTGTGTGCACACAAGGGCAGCAACTTGCATATAATATTATTGTGCCGTTTGCAGATTGATTTAACTCGCAGCCAGGTAAAATCACGTACTATCCCGAGATATTGGCGTGGCAAACTTCCGTACCTCCTTTTTTTACTCTCGGTGTTGTTTTTCTGTTTTATTTTATGATTCGCCGAGTGTGCTCATTATGGTTTGTTCAGTAATTGCAAGACAACAACTCATTGTTTGGTGAATGTAAATTCACGACTTATCACGTTATAGCATTTTTATATATGAATAAATCGAGGATGCATGTGTTTTTCATTTCGACTGCATGCTTTACAAAGTGATACACACGCAAGAGTACAGGTTCTCATTTGAAATAATTCGACACGTTGGTGCTTTTGAATCATGTCATTCTAAAAGTCAAAAGTCGAAACAAAGCAACTTTTGTTTTTAATAATTAAGAAGGAAGATCAACAAGTCCCGAATGAGTTGCAGTAAATAAAGGCTCTCGGAAAGTGGTGCCGTCAGTAGTTTTCCACTCTATCTCGTTCTACTCGGTGCGATTAACTGTTGGTATTGCATTAGCCAAACCTGATGCCGTTGCTGCTGCTGCGGGTATTTCTCTCTTCTATTACAGCTCCGAGAGTAGACCCGACATCTTAACATTCGGGCGCTTTTAGCAGTCTCGCTCTTCCTTCTTCCTCTGCTTCTGCCTCTTCTTTCGCAACTTTTCTCGATTTCGCCTCTTCTTCGTAACGTTTCAAGCTCGAGCGCTGACTCCGAGCGACGACGGCGACGACCTTTTCACTATGATCACTCGTTGCGCAGCTATATACGCTTACTGTAGTCTTGCTCTCGATCGTGCGTACATAAGCCGTCTTTGTATCGTACGCGTCGATATCTTTTTCTCCACTCAGACTTTTTCCTCTTCCTTTTTTTTTCGTGTTCAATGGAGTAGTAGTGCGCCGCGCGTGCACGCTATATACACCCTTTCTAGCGAGCGCAAGCAAGTAGCCGCCACTCGGTTGAAAGTCTGCGCAGTCCTACTCCCGCGCCGAGTTTACTTTTCAATTAATCGGCCCAGTCAGACTATACATAAGTCTGAGAAGGAGAATCGGTTAAGTGCCAACTATGTAGCCATTATCCACTAGAGGAGTAATTGGAATCGCAACTTGGCTTACGAAGCTTTGGATGAATTTGGTCGCTCGAAATTCAATGCGCTTATGAATTATAAAATCAAAATCGAGGCGAGAATTGTAGAAACAGCTTGAGCAGACACGGGTTAGTCATCTTTTTACATTATTATTCTCGTGTCGAGGAAAATGTTTCGAATTTCTTGATTATTGTTATCAAAGGCGAGTCATTACACATTTTCAAGCCTAATTAATGGCTCCATAAATAATGTTCTTCGAGTTGCAAACAAAAAAAACTTTGTCGAATAGTTTCGTCATGAACTCATTAAAGGTGCATTTTCCACATTTTTTTGATACTTTGACGGTTTATATAACTGATCGAGAGTTGGGGGAGCTATAGCTCGTTAAAAATATGGTAACTATTCAGCCAACTATGTCCGACTAAAAGCTGGTCTGATCTACTTCGCTTCGAGCTTGCCGGAGTCTACTAAAAAGCTGCAAATTCGCAAGCGCTTAAATATCATGTAGTAACGGCTCAATGAATTTCCCGCACCCATGCGAACACCTGCTCGACGCGCGCCAAGAGTTTTCATCAACGTGCATAAACTATGCAACATTTTTTTTAACATTTTCAACAGCAAGACAATTATTAAATTGAATTTCAAAATGTTTTGTATGTACCGAAAGTTTCTCGATGTGGCCGGCAATTGACTCTCGGCTGGCAAAGTTCGATGATTTCATTTGCTTACACACACACACACACACACACACACACACACACACACACACACACACACACACACACACACACACACACACACACACACACACACACACACACACACACACACACACACACACACACATATACTCGTCGTGCATGGCTGAGTTACGCAAGTATACAAATTCAGTCCATGCACAGGCCATTCACGTCACCTTGCGGCTGTTGCGAAGTTATCCAGGCACGACGGGACGCGCGCCCGTTTCGGCCTCATAAAGCGCGCGAGTGAATTTATCAGTCGATGCGGTTTGCGCGGGTGCTGGTGCTCGTTTTAACTCGCGACCCGGTAAAATGCGACAGGCATCGCACGTGGATTCGCCTGTATGTGTGTGTGCGCGCGCGCGCGACACGGACATTAATGGGGCTAACGTATTGTGTTTGTGTGAGGGAGCCGAGCAAACGATGATAAAAGGTCTATATCATGACGCCGATTGACGTGTTCATTAGTAATCAAGCCGCGTAGCAGTAGTACAGTCGCTACTCCATATATATAGTAGTGGTCTAGCTGCGCTGCTATATACCCGCGCTCGCTCAAATACAAATATAATCATTGAATCGCGCAAAATTGTCTCCGTGCGCACACGCATACACATAACATAATATCCGATTTGACTATGTGTAGCCCAGAATCCAATCTATGAATGTATGTATGGCAAGTGCCGCGCGCGCTAGATTTGAGCCCAATGAAATTACGAATAGAATGTAAAATAAGGCTAATATATCAAACGCGCGCGTGCGCCTCGCGACGAATAATGTTTTGCAGGTTACGCGTTTTGCCGTTCGACTGTTTGTTAAAGGCGTATAACAATATGATCGAATAGTAACTGCGCTACCTGAATAAATAATGATATCGCGCGCGCGCATCCCACTTTATGTTATTGTCGTGATTTTATTTTTAGAAGCGCGCGTGAGTGCGTGTGTGTGTGTGTGTTTGTGCTTTGCGGTTATCTCGCGACTCGTAAATGCGTAAAACTACCGAGAAATCGATGAAAGCTTTTTTTATAAAAGGCATATTTAATTCAAAGAATTTTTCTTTGTGAATAAATTTATCATTTAACGTGCGTGGACTTTTTGCGAGTTGAAAGCTCATCGACCACGCGGGGCTCTCTTGCTCTCTCTCTCGCTTCAGTCATGAATGAAAAATTCGTGACATTTGTTTTGTAGGTTGCATTCGCGTTGCCGCTGCGCTCCCCCGTCCATTGAAAAATTGTTACGACAACAAATAACGGATAGGCAGTCCTTCAGAGGAAAAAATCCTATCCCGTGAATTATTCATCGGCTCGTTAAATTATTTTCTCTCTTTTTTTTGGCGCGCATGCAGCGTAGAGAGAGTATTCATATTGTAGCGTTATATGCAGCTGTATATGTACCCGAGAGCATGAAAAATGCGTAACATTTGATTATGAGCATCAAACACGAGTGTCAGAGAGCTCGTGTGCTTTTTCTGCTTTGCTTCGTGCTCCCTCTCTGCACGAGCGCAGATAACGAATGTTACTGCTGCTGACACAACACACGGGGTGAGATTTGCATTTTTAATTACAGCCAATTATTCTTTAGTTCAGCATTTCCTGCATACAAGATTAGCTCTCGCGCTGCGCGTCTCTGCATTTCAGCCACGCAGAGAGCCACACTCGCACGCACACCATTTTCTAGGAGAATATTTAGACAAATTGTTAATGCGCTCTCGCCGCGCGCGTGCAAGTTCTTGGAAAAAAAGCTGATGCTGAAAATTATTTTGATTAAGTGTTCGAGGAAAAATGATCTAAAAAGGTTTGGACAAATAGTACTTGTGGCAATCGACTGGTTCGGCAAAAAACATCCCTCCCTGAATCCCTGCCTCGGAGATTACGTGCGGTCTGATTTCATTCGCTTCTATGTAGCGCCTATATGTACTTGCTGATATGGTATTTTTGAATGATCGAATCCTCCTCCTCCTCCCTTTCAAATCACTTTTACCACTCCTCTTTCGTTTCGCGTAATTTTACTGTACTCCGGCGTTATCCTATCTCTCTCGCCTTGTGTATTTGAGCTCATTTCTCTCGCGCTGCAAACAGACATCGCATATTTTACTTGCAAAGGGAAATTTCGCGCTCTTACCCCCCATCGAAAGCATAAGAAAAGAGAGAATGGAACGTAGTCGGAAAGCACAAAAAAAAAGGAAGAAAAAAAAAGAAGGAAGTGAATTTAAACGTCAGGTAAATATGTATATACGAAAGCTTCCATGGTGTGAGAGGTGTGTGTAGTAATGCGTGGCTGGAGAGAGGTAGAGAGAGAGAGAGAGAGAGAGAGAGAGAGAGAGAGAGAGAGAGAAAAGAAGGAAAGGAGAAAATGAGAAAGAGGTTTCTGAAACAAAAGCGTCTATCCGGTCGAGGTGGAGCGAGGTTTCAGCATCAGGCGGGGAGGTCGGCGGTGGCGGCGGACTATAGGCTGTCGGGGCCATTATCATAATTTTATTCAAAAGCGAAAAATCAGCCATGTGTAGCGCGATTACACGCGAAGCAAAGCTCGCACAGGCAAGCAGGCAGGCAGGCAGGCGAATCTCGCTCGCTTGTTTTTCCCTCTTTTCAACCTCGTGCAACTCTACACGGACGCGACTTCTTTCTTTCGCTGTTCGTTCTATAGATATATAATTCGTATGTACATTATCTCTCTTTCTCTCATGGCTATATCCCCGAGACCAATGCAATCATAAATACTCTTACGTCGCTTATTGTTTTATGTGTATATATCGTGTGGTTTACTGGACGCGCTTGCTATTCATGCTTATGTATGCCAAAGGGTGGTGGTGGTAGTGAAACACCTCTATATGAAGTCAGAGAGAGAGAGAGATTATTTCGGCCCATTGTTCGCGAGGCGCGCGCTCAAATTGACACAGTGGAAAATCAGCAAAAGCAAAAACACTTATTGTGCCCGGAAAATTGCACAATTGAACACGCGAACTTGCGGGCATGAAATTACCCATTGTATAATGGACAATGAGAGAGAGACACACATGCACGCACCCACGCACGCGTACACAAACTCTATATATACATTCGACTTGAAACAATTCGCTTTTTCATCTCAATTATTTTTGCGGAGCATTCAATATTTAGCCGCGCGATTTATTTGCACGCGGGCGCGCAAGGTCGGCAGCAGTAGCATTGTGGAGGGCTAATTCTGTATGATCCGCTCGCCGTATAGTACACCCATTACGCGCATTAAAGTCCAGTATTTGAAATTTTTTGCCACTCTCAAGTATGACGTGGTCAGCAGCAGCAGCTCGCGCGCATCAACTTTGATCGCATCGAAATGGACAGGTGGACGGACGCTCACACACAGGTTTGCTTGCCAGCAGCAGCTCCTCTTTGCAAGCTCGAGCAAGCGTCTCTGAAAGCGAGACGGGCGATCCTCGAAGCTTAACGTGTCAGTGTAATCCCTTCATCCCTTTTCGTATTGCTGCAAATGCAGACATTTGCTCAGGCATCGCACAGTAGTCCTGCTGCGACGAGGAGATGTTTCGCGCGCGCAGTCCAATAAGATATCTGTCGGACGTGAAAACCTCTTTTCCCTCGACGCGGCGCGGCGGCGGTGGCACCGCTTGAATGTCTGTCAACTGGCGATCATGTACTGAGACTTTAATGCTCTCGAAGCTCGCTTTTATATATAAATATTAGATATAACGATGACGTTGATGCGGCTCAAGCTCGGCGCGGCTATAAATACTTTTGCGTTTTTTTTTGCTTTCGGACCCGAGTAACCATGACTATCGATATTCGGTACATTATTGTAAATAACTTAATAACTCGATGACGAGCAGCCCGAGCGATATAGGAATAATGATATATAATTCGAGATCTGAAAAACGAGACGATGGCTCTCCTGCCAATTTTTTGCGCGCGCGGGTAATATAATGACTCCTACCGCCCCCTCTTTCGAGGTACTCTTTCGAGCTTGCAGCGGTGGCGGCGACGGCGGAGCTTGTATACCTTGAAAATCAATATTTGGTCATTATCCGAAAGCCATTAATATGTCATTCTCAGGGGTGCAAGAATTATAATCAAGAACTGCACGGCGCCGAGAGGCTGCGCGCCGCACAGAGGACAATTTACATATTCCGTATACCAATACACATAGCCGAAGCTCTGTGCACATTATCGGAGCTTGCGGGAGAAATTTATCAGAGAAATAACCCAAAAAGCTTTTGAAATAAACAAGAGAATGCCACGTGTATGACTCGCGAATGAGCTTTATATAACCGTATATATAACGCATTGTATTTGTATAACTATATACGGATATGAAAACGCGCGCGGCTAAAGTAAACTTCGTACGCGCGCTCTCATTTATCCATAGCAGCAGCTCTCGCAGCGTGAGGCAGTTTCTAATACGTTCAAGATCAGCCTTTAGACCCCTCAAAGGTGCTGCTGCTGATCGAGCAAACTTTATTATAGCAAGTCCGCAGCTTCTAATAACACAATGGTTTTGCAGAAAAACTTTTTCTCAACTTTATATGTACGTACGTCGCGAAATATATTTCAAGGAAAATATAAATCGAAAATGTGCATACGCAAAATGAAAAGTCACAGAACGCGTATGAATGCACGTGCGTTGATGAAACGGAAAGCACAAGACGTGAAGCTGCTGCTGCTGCTGCTGCTGCAGCTGCTTCGTGTATATAAACATGCAGAGATCGACTTGTATAGCTGCGTCGAAGGGGAAAAAGGGGGGTCGGCGGGTGTGTGTGCGCGCGCGAGCGGACGCTGATGTATGCAACCCACACACACGCGCTCACGTAGGCGAAATCTAGCTGGTCTGTCACTGTGTATGCAGGACTGTGTATATGTAGGTTGCTCGCACGCATCCATCGAAGAACGCAAGCTGCACGCCTGACTCTGGACTCTCTCTCGCTCGCTCTGCATCGCATTGTTGGCACACATAACTATTCAATATTCGCAAAACAGCATGGGCAAGCAACGGCAGCAGCAGCAGCAGCTTCTCTAGTGGTCGTATACCGCGTACACGTGCGCATGTATATAGCCGCGTAGTATAGTACGTGGGGCCGAGAGCTAACGGAAGCTTTCAGTTGCATACGCATGACGTGATATGTGCATCGTATATGTATTATATACATTTGCTTTGGGCTCTGAGAGGGATGCATACGCGCACACATATGTGTGTACGCAACGCGCCGCAGTCTGACTGTTGGGCAGGTTTTTCCGCTACTAGCGGCCAACAACGCGTGCAGCAGCACACATCATGCAGAGCAGTAGCAGCGCCGCACGACAAAGAATCACTGCTGCTGCTGCTGCTCCCGCACTAGTGACCCGTTTTTTTGTCCGCTTACATAGCCATATACGTATATGAAAAGCTCTCTCTCTCTCTCTGGATGCGCATGTGGATGACTTTTTGATTCTCATTGGCGAACGTACGTATATATACGTATAATACGTGTGCGGATGACGAGCAGCAGCGCATATAAATGAAAACTTGTCGGCGAGTGAGAGAGAAATGCTTTGAATTTCTCTATTCTTGTATGAAATGTGTTGACATGCAGCTAACGCTCGCACACGGATAACTGCAGCCTAGCGCATACACATACTACTTTGCTGCTTGGCGTCTGTATATAGGCGCGAGCTGTGACGTAGCCGCGCTTATAACGCTATATAACGCGTTCGAGCTGGATTTTTATCGATATACTTCCGCCCGAAATTTCACCGAGTTATATACTCACTGCGCCGGCTCCATGATTGTAATCACTGCTGCCCTATAGGCTTTTCGTCGACTGAATTTTAAAACCTGCGACGAGATTTTAGTGCAGCGGCGGCGGCGGGTTCAACCGAACGTATCACACGGTTTTATTTAATTCGACTTTAATGACTCCGTAATATAAGATTTACGCATGGTTACGGGGGTGTCTCTATATCAAAGGAAAAGCGATCGATGAGCCGGCGCTCGATCGCAGCGCGCACAGTCGAGAATTCGTATGCCGGAGTTGTCGCGCGCGCTCAGAGTTCATCCTCGATTAAATATGCACCCTCTACTGTCTCTCGCTTATAGCTAGCTCGACTCGCAGCGTTTTATGTGCGGTGTGTGTGTGTGTCACCTATTTATAGTCCCGTTTGGAACAGCGATCTGTTCCTGAGAGCGCGTCCTTATCAAAACCGATATAATTCAAATCTTCGAAGTATTAATCCTCGAGCGAGAGTCACGGACGCGCGAAATATTGATTTTTCGTGTGTGCCTATAATAAACGATAACTGTCCATTTAACACCCGCTCTAGCGCGGCACGTAGATATAAATAAAAAAACGCCCTATTATAATGCGTTTTTATACATGCGTAATATCGCATTCCGGTAAATAAATTTGCCCAAGGACCGAGAGCCAAAACGAGAGACGTTTATAGGTACATATATAGCCAGGGAAAGAGAGATGAACCCTATTGGTTTCGCTCGACGATTTATGAGAACATGTTCCGAATCGAAATCCCTCATACATAGACGACGCATAAGCCAAAATACCGACTCGGTAAGATCGCTCGCACCAGCTTAGCTTCTCTACACTACTCAAAACTATACGAGTACGTGTTTGCGTTTATATATCTACCTATGTATGTATATAATACGACAATGAGTGGCACGCGTACGTGTATGCGTGTCTGTGTACGTGTCTGTGTGTGTGTGTGTGTGTGTGTGTGGGTGCGCAAGAGTACGAGCATAAGGAATCTGGAATCGAATCTGAATTGCAGATTCGCAGGCAATCCGCCCACTAGACTTTGACAAGGGCCCACACGACTACTGTCTGCAGTCTACTAGCTACCACTATACCTCTATATCGAGCGCTAGCGAGCATAAGGAAAGGGTGAAAATCGCGCGCGGGCTCGAATCAGTTCCACATCGACTTGGTGCGCTGCAGCCATCATTTACTCGACTGGCAGGCAGACTGAGGCAGTCTCTGTGCTTCCGCGCGTCGTAGAGGCTATACGTTACAGCCCGCGTGCACCGCCCATTTTCGAGCGATAATCAATTCGATTTACGCGCATTTATTATGATTTAATGCAGCGTAATACATTTATGTATCAGGCGGAGCGGCAATATTAACCGGATACGTTTCGAGGCCGATAATAATCATCCCGAAAATTGGGAGTATCTTTATAGTGCTCGCGCGGGTCAACGACCGCGAAAACTTTTGATATACTTCGCGCATTAAGCGATGCGCGCGCGTTTTCGGTGAAAAGAGAGGAAAAAAAAGGAATGTCGCGATGAAATCCGATTTTTGCGTTTTGTGTAAAAATTGTTATCGCTGCGATACAGCGCTTTTCATATACGTACACTTCAAAAACTGCGTGCAAAAGTTTAATGAAACAAACTTCGTCGCTTTTTGCTTCCTCATAGAGGAAGCTTTGTGACGGACCGATTTTCGGCTTTCATAACTAATAATCGTAGAGTACTTTTACATATATATTCTTAAACTAGATCGAATTGCTGACACATGTCTGTATGTGTGTGTGTGTTTGTGTGTGTGTGTGTGTGTGTGTGTGTGTGTGTGCGTGTGTTGGGATGTGCGCAGTGATATCTCGATGACGGTACATCGTATCGATACTGTAGATGTCTCATTTTATTCGTTTTGATGTAAGGAAGAAGCAAAAACATCATTTTTAGTTCTGCGTTAAGTATTTAAAAAGTTATGAGGGATTTTCGAAAAAAAAAA